>CM062820.1:1258907792-1259191098 GCA_031772625.1 Pinus tabuliformis
AGGATATAGATTTTGAATACAAAATTCTCTCCAAACAAGAAGGACAAATTGGGAAAGATTGTCAATAACTTTCAACCACAAAAAGAAACCAAAAACCAAACTTGGCAAAAGAAAAATAAAAACAAAGTTTTTGAGATCTTTTCTTTTAATTGAAGCAACCAAAACAACTTTTTTGAAATCACCCAAAGTGCTACTAAAACTCAAAGATCGAAAAGGGAGAACAAGGTGTATTTTCAAGTTACAAACTCGAAATGAATGAAAACTTGACCAGAAAGGCTTCAACTTGTATAAACAACCCAAATAATAGCAAAGAGCTTTAAAAAACTAACCAAGAAGCTAGGAAATAAGTACTTTCAAATTCGTCAAAAAATATTCAAAAAGCAAGAAAAGCTATGAGGCCACAAAACAAAGGAAAGCAAAGCAAGTAGATACAAAACTGAGCTTGACACTAAAACTGAAAACAATCTAGTGTTCTAGAGAACCGAATAATCAAGAACCTTTGGATGAAGTCTTGTGTGCCAAAACACCAATTATAAACTCGCTAAAAATAAAACTAGGCAAAATATTTTCAATGAAGGAAGAGACTTTGAAATATAAGCTTGCAGAAATAATGAAATTCTTCAGACAGAAATTGACCATACATAGACTAAAAAGACCAGGCAACAAATCTATCCAGAAGAATATTTTAAGAAACAATGCAAAAATATGCATCCGTGACTGTGCTTAAACACAGAAGTGTGCACATGTGCTTTCTGACAAAGGAAATTTGCATATATGTGGGTTCACTTTCCAAAAAAACATGTATACACTATTGTAAATAGAGTACAATCATACACAAAGCTTTGCAAGAAAAAATAAAAAATAAAGTCTGATCCAAAAGATCAAACTTAAAGCCTGAGACTCTAGTAGACCAAATAACACTGTAAAAGAAATGAATCAAAGACTGAGCCCTGATTGATAATGAACAACCCAAAACTAGGAATAACATGGTTTTATCCCCAATAGAGTCACCAATTCAGTTTAGGGAATAAGTACCCTAGGGCTTTGGTTAGAACCCCAATAGGTAAAGCAAACTATAGTAAGAAACACTCATATAACTTGGAAAAAATCCCATATAATCTAACTACGTAAGAGTGACCGTACCTGAATTTCCTTCATTCGAGTAGGCCCACGGGGTTTCAAACCCTCTGTAAACTCCCAATGTTCTTCAAACCTGAAAATAATTCAATTCGAATATACATAACTGTATAAAAGTAAAGCATATTCATAAATTGACTTTATATCATATAAAAAAATGATTTATCATACATCAAAACATCATTTATATATGAATTAAAACATAATTTGATGCATAAACATAGTTTAATTTCATAAAAAAGACAACATTTCTTTTATTACAGTAAGCTATAAATAACAAGAGAGAATTCACCTGAGTCTTCTTCTTCCGGCTCTGAGCGGAACCATCCTCTGGATTCGTCCTATCCCAACATTCAACAATATTCTTCCATAACAAACACCATGATATCTCAAGCAAAAGGGAGAATATCTATAATGAAGGAAAGAAGGTTTCTTGAAGCTTGGGGAAGTGCATGAGGCACAAGGATTCATCAAGCTGAGTCAGGGATAATCTTAGTATAATAACTCTATCTCTTCTCTCCCTCAAGGCCTTCAGAGAAAGTGTATTTATACTTCTCCAATTAGTTTTTTAGTTGGGAAATAGTTGGGCCATGGGCAATACGAGTAATCAACAAGTAAAACCTATGAACTCTACCCATAATTAAGGAAATTTAATTTTTTAAAAGTGTTTTAATACATATACGCGGGTTTGGGTATTGACTGACCTGCATGTACATGCTTTTATCTCAGGGAAAGGTAGCGTACAGGAATAAAACACTATTTTTAATATATTTGTGCCATTCTTGGAAGGAGGGGTTGCCGTAGGCCATGAAAAAAAGCATCACAAATAGCAAGAGTGGTAAATGGTTCTATAACATTAGGTTTGTGAGGGTCTTCCACATTTCATAAGAAATATCCTTTATATGGAAATTCAAAACCACATGTCTCTCACTCCCTCAAGGATAATCCTCCTAGACTTTCTAATATCTTTCTTCCACTGGGCCAACTCTTGTTTATATAATTCTAATAGTTTTAAATATCTACTTTTGTGTATTCTAGTACTCCATTTTCATCCAAAACAACTTCCATTATATCCTTCTAGGAAATTAAATTTGAACTTCCTTCGAATGCGAACTCAAGTCTCAATCATTGAAAGGAATTATTCCCCCAATACAAAAAATCCTTCACCACAAATTTTCTATTTGAAAATTCTTTAAGGAAGGCTAAGACGTTGGTTTCTATTTTTTTTTCAACAAGGATATTCAACACATACTCCTTGGTTTTTGATGTGGAAAATTGTTTGTTATCGGGAAGGCTACCACATAATATATCCACGAGTTAAAAACACAACATTGTGTAGTTGAGTGCCAACTATTCTTGGATAGAAGGAGATCTATACCACACCATACCTAACTTAATGATGAGGAGGTGCGTACAAGAAGACAAAATGTATGATGTCTTGAGAGATTCCCACAGTGAACCCTGTGGTGGTCAATTCGCAGACAAAATAATAACTGATAAAGTTCCTACATGCAAGTTATTACTCGCCTACTCTCTTTAAAGATTCCAAAATGTATGTTTCTATTTGTGATGATTTCCAAAGAATCGGACGGCCTGTTCCTAGTGATGAGATGCATCTACAGACTCAGATGTTAAAGCGCCTTCTAAAACTAGACATTCGATTTTGTAGGGCCCATTTCTCCCATGTCCAAGAAGAAGAGTATATAATGGTTTGTATTAATTATGTGATGAAATGGGTGGAAGATAAGGCTTTATATTGTGGCACTGAGAAGCATGTTTTATATTTCCTCTTTGAAGAAATTTTCACGTGGTTTGGGTACCTAAAGAGATTGTCATGGATTAGGGATACAATTCACTTGCAAAACTATTCAAGGAAATCATTGAACAATACTAGATAAAGCACCAGAAATCTACCCCATACCACCCTCAGGAAAATGGACAGGTAGAATCCACTAACCAAGCCTTGGAGTCTGGGCTCAGTAAAACAGTTCAACTAAACCATGGGGATTGGGCTGATAAGTTTCTAGAAGTGTTATGAGCTTCTCAGATAACATGGAGTATTGTGACAGGATATACTCCCTATGAGTTAGTATATAGAAGCAGGTGTTGCCCCATTGAATTTAAGGTTGAAGAAAATTGTATTGTTACTCAACTAGGAATGGATCTAAATGAGGCTTAGAAACAAATAATAATTCAACTGAGCAAACTTGAAGAAATCAAACAAGATGCCTTCCAAAGAACTATGCTAGTACGAGATTAGAAAGCTCGATGACACAATAAGTACTTCAAGAAAATGGTCTTGCAACGAGGGGATTGGGCACTACTGTATGGTGGTAGGTTTAAACATTTCAAAGGGAAATTTTGAACCAGATGGCTAGGGCCCTATGAGGTTAGGAAGTCTTCGATAATGCCTCATTAAATATTAAAACCATTGATGATGACTAGAATTTGTTTGTGGTAAATGGCCACAAGCTGAAATTCTGCCACCGCCCACTTTCCCAATAGGATGTTTTACTAAATGTAATGCAGGATACATAAATGGAGTTACTTCAAAAGGGGGATCTAGCTCATACTGGTTATTCAAATTCATTTCTTTTTATCATATATATATATATATATCTATATATATATATATATATTATAAATATATAATAGTTGATGACTTTTGTTTTCCTCCACAACTTACATAGAATAAAGAGGGATATATCAAGCATAAGTTTATTCCTTTATCCGACTTGATGGAATATTTACGGAAAATGATGATCTAGAGTCCATTTTGGATTTTTAAACTCTTCAAAAGTGAATACCACCGAGGAAAAGCTAACTCGAGCTTGTTAAATGTATGAGAAAGAGATAGATAGGGCTCTCTCAGTACAAAATTATTCTTTCCTGGGCTCAAAAGAATAAGTACGAGAAAGACCCCCTTGGATTCTTCTTTCTGTTCATTTTAGACTCCCCAAAACTAAAATTCCCAAGCAATGATCATTCCAGTTGTGGTCAAAATCCATGGAATGATGGCACCAGATTGTTCTACAATAAGAAAAAGTGAAATTTCAGTCACAATTCCTAGGATTGGCTTATATGAAGTTCAAGGAATATTTATGTTCATCTTCTTAGTACAGTCATAATTTTGCACTATTTCTATGAATTGGTGAGTAAGTTTAGAGGCTTTGTACTTAATTCAATACTAAGTATAGGTTGAGTTAAGTAATGAAGAATCTTAATAAGTATGAATATCAATTCCAGAGAAGATGGATGGTATTAATTCAACCCATTATAATTGGAATCAATGGAGGTACTAAATTTAAAGTTTTTGGATCATTCATGATCAAATATCAGCTTTTGTAATGAAGTCAATAAATGAAAAGGACTCTCAGCTTATGCTCAAAGTTGCTCCCATCATTATTATTTTTGAGCTCCTGAATATCATTATATAGACAAATCGAGGTATGAATGAATTTGCATTTACTTAGACTAATTCATAGAATATGTATAATGGAAATTAATAGTAATCTACCTCCTTTCATTGCAATGATTTCATCTCTTTTCCATATCCAATTAATAGTAACCATCTTATGCCATTACTCACCCCATTTATTTTTATTTGTGCAATATATGTGTACGAGTACTTATTTATAATTATAAACAATCAATCCATGCCATAATTCAGAAGTACATAGTGAGCATTTGAATATATTTAAGCCTTGAAAAGCCCTGAAAAAAAGGTTATTTTTCTCATTGCTAAGTTTTAGTAGTAACCTACCCATGAATCCCTGAATTTTTCTTCATAACCTTCAACATTTATCCACCCTCGGCATGGGGGTCAACTGCCATGAACCCAAATTCACCCAATTTTGCAACAATCCATATTATGCAGTGTGTAAGGAGCAATTTGAGGAGAAGGGTTGAATGGGTTTTCTTAAAATTCCAGGTTATAATGATAGGGTAGCTATGGCATTCACACAAAGATTTAGTGGAAGAGTTCTAGAGGTTAGGAGTTTGAAAATTAATGTTACTAAAATGTCTACGAACAAAGCAACTAGATTACCATTAACTGTGAAAAATAATTTACATAAGGGTCACTCAAATGGGATAATTGCGCCTAGTTTTTGAAGCCTTCATACAAATCTATTAAATTATGGAAGGGAGTCCTATGAACCTGCATAAAGGAGGAATGGTGGCCACTCTTCACCACATTACGGAGTTTTGTCACTTGTGAGGGGAGGTATGTCATTGCTTTCCTTTACAATATTAGGCTCCTCTTACACTTTTCAGATGTGTGTGAAGTCGATTTTCCATTTTTCATCCATATAAGTTTGTATAAGGTCGGTCGAGGTGTTCAATCCACTACCAAAAATGAAGAAACTAGTTTATGTCACTAGAGTCTTATCAAGATGCTAGTTGTAAATGAGTTGAGTCGGCATAAGAAGTCTTGGGAAGAATTTTTGATTGAAATCTTTAATGGTGAAGAATACTAAATCAAGGGTCGATGGAGGCTTATTAACTCACGATGAAAGAAATTGTGGCAAGGAACCGAGGCTCCTCTTGATTCCAGTTCTGTCTAGTTCTAAACAAGGGGAAAGCCCCAACATAAGCCCTATATCAACAAAAGATGAGGGTCGTTTGGAGAAATCCCTAAGGAAGGTTGGACTTGTAAACCCTAGCTCATCTACAAAGAAGCTAACCCTAGCTTGAAAGGGAAAGAAATGTAAGATAAGTAAGGATCAGAAGAATGAACCAAAAGGAGTGTCAACCAAGCAAACGAAAAGGTCCTCATGTGGAGGTTGTTAAATCAGTTAACTCACCTATAGAAAAAATAGTCAGAGGGAGCTGGTGTAGCCCCAAAGGAAAGGAAGAGAAAACTCTTCAAATATGATGAGAAAGTGACATCATTGCTCACTTCCATAGTACAGGAAACAAAATTATCCATGATTCCAACCTCGTTACAGGGGTGACGACAAACCTGAAGCATGTCTAGAGAACAAATTTCAACCACCGGTACTCATAAAAGTGAGCTTGTCACTGTGTTGTCTACTCTAGAACATGAAGAAAAAATATCCTCTCAAGTAGTTGAATAAACAGGCGATATTTTTCCTAAGGAGGACGAACCACTTGATAATTTCCAATATATTTTATGTAGTTCACCACAGTAGGGCCAATCTGAGATGGGACTAGTCATAAGGAAGTGGGTATCTAAATCTAAGAAGAGCAAGAAAAACGAAGGGTCGACTCACAGAGAAAGTAGTTTGCGGCCAAAAACTATACCTACAAAGAAAGCCTCTTCTTGCAGAGAAGAATATCTACAACTACTGATAGCCAAACTATAGAGAAATAATGGAAAACTTAAGGAAAGGGATCATAACTACAAGACATTGTTTCATTGTGTTCAGTTGATCAATGACAAGTATCGAAACTGGAATCTATCCCTAGTATCCAAGAATGATGCATTATTCATGAGGAACAAGGGCCTCATTAGTTGGAATCTCAAAAAATTGAATCATGTCAAAATGATTAACGCTCATGAACGAGCCCTACGTTTTCGACGACCATTAATGCAGAACAACTATGGTTTGAAGGTCCTAGTGAGTGCAGTAGAATTTGAAGGAAGGGTTGACCTAATTTTGATGACTATTTGAGTTTGAAAAGGATAGTTTCATGAGGACATGCATCCCCTTCAACATCAGGGGGATGTTGGGCCCTACTTTTGTACCCTTTTCACACCTTTTCTACTATTTTTACTACCATTTATCCTACTTCACTCCTTTTTTACACCATAAAAAAACTCCACATTAGTTAAACTATGTTACTTTACAGTGGAGGTGAGATTACTAACAAGTATTGTTTTAATATATATTTTTTTGGTAGATGTTGAATAAGTTTATGTTATTGACTTAATTGACTAATCTACAGATGGGCTCTTAAATATAGGGAAGACATTTGGGGATGAGGATAGGTTATTGGAGGTATAACACCCATTCCAACAAATATATAAAGTGACCATTTTTGGAGCAGTTATTCTATTCTCAGTTTTGTACATAATTCAGTACTCTATTATAGGAAACCAGTCATTTGTTGACATCCCAAAGGTAGTTATTTTTTTCATAAGCATAGTGTTATTTTTCTTGATCCAAAATTAGTGTCATGAATGGAACAATTTAGTTATGATCTGATGAAGTGATCTTGGGGATTTATCCTGGATTAAATTAGCACAGATCACATATGTATTTGTTTTCTTCATTCATATTGTTGTAACTATTTGGAGGCTTGAGTTCTTAAAATATCCCTTGTGTTTGTATGAGAGGCCACACACATAAACATAGCTGTAGCATAGAATAACTGGCGACAAACGAATTATGGAATGATATCTCTTAACACTATTTTGAAACTCTTAGACTTATCTCTTATTAAAGGATTTTAATATAATTGTCTCAGATTTGATTTATATATGAGAATTTATGTTTACTTGATATGTGAATTATAAATTTAAAGTAGACTTGTTTTAGGTTGTGGCAAGGGCCCACCATAAACCTTGAGCAAGTCCTATAACATTTTTTAATAGATAGGAGGTGTTTTTGAATTCATTAGGCATAACTATACTTAAAGAAACATTTTCTTTCTTTGATGGTTTCCAGATTTCCCATACTAAAAATCGTACTTAAGTTTCCTTCAATTCTTTCATAGATATGAGACTAGATAGATAATGTAATGTTCACTGATTTTTTGCATGCTTGTGGATCATTAATATGAATATACCATGCATCCATTAACTCTTTTGATTACTTTGTCGATCTCGTGAACGTTGAACAAGGAAGTTTCAATTTAGAATATATTTCTGAGAAATAATTCATATTTTAAGCTTCAATCCTTTGTTGTGAATGAAAGTGTTTTAATCGCATGAAGGTCTATATATTGTTGACAAGAAACTCCTCAAGCTTGTGCTCAATTGAATGATTAGAATCGATTAGGAACAATGTGCCATTCTTTGGTGTAGATGGTGTGTTAATGCTTGGTGAATTTAATGTTATTTACAGTGTGTTAGTTACTCAATTTACTATGTGATGATTAATTGAATCATAGTGTAATGATATTTTTTATAGATAGCTTGACATCTATTTCATTTCATAGTAAGACTTAATTTAGATATTTTTTTTGGTAATAGTTAGATAAATCGAAGTTGTGTGTTATTTAATTGGTCACGTTGATTTTGAATTAGGAAGCCATAAGTTATGTGTCCCAATTCTTAGCATACATTGAGTGGAATATTATATAAGGAATAGCCTGAGTTATTTTTTAAGGTATTTTTGAGTTTACTTCTGAATTATAGCACCTTTGAGATTAGCTTTGCATAATGATTTTTGAATGAAGTAGTTGTTCAATTGATTTGAGAATATAGCTTGTGATAGTTTCCAAGCTTATTTCTGGATGAATTTTCGAGTGAGAGCAATATAATTAAGAATAATTTTTATTATGAATGTGAAATTGATTTTATTATTAGTGATTTAGATTTCATAATGAAATAGGTTTCTTCAATTCATCAATTCATGGTTTCATTGTCAAAAACAAAGTGTGAGTATTTTGTACTTAATTTCACACTAAATCTACATAGGATAAGTTTAGATATGAACTGGAATTCATTGCAACTCAAAGTTTACAAATCTCAGTTGACAATTTAAATTTAGGGAATTCAACGACATATAAAATCTGTAACATAAGGCAAGGCTCAATATCTATTAATTGAAGGGGGGAAAGATGTGGATTAGGCCAAGCTTCATCCAAAAAAGTGTTCACATCGAGCAAGTAAGATAATGAAAGGAAGAGGATATGCATGCATAAGTACACCCAACAACAATTATTACTGATAGGTGAAAATACATGGCATGTGCAACAAGACTAGAAAAGAAGCATAAAAGGCTAAAACAACACTTTTAGAAGCTAATAATAGTTAAAATAACACTCTTTGTGTAAAAAGTGAGACAAAATAACACTTTTGAAAAGAAAAGTGATAAAAGTGAAAGCAAAAGTAGCAAAAAGCGATAGGTGAGAAACTTAACTAGAAAAGCAGGGAAATTGAAATGAAAATCTCCTTCTACTCATGATATTAGCTAGAGCTCGAAGGATGAATGTGATAATGATATCTAGGATGAATTGTTATATAGATGGGAACTCACAAAGTTATGGTTATGGTTTTGGGTGTGCATGCCTAAAATCTAGAAGCTAAATCTAGATAACTAACACATGAAAGGTAATCAATTTGGAACACATGCCATACTACCATATAGAAGTGCACACTTATTACTTTCAAGGAATACATATTTGATTATCACTATGAACTGTGCAATCTAATGGTTCAAGAGATTGCATAGTTGGATATCGCAGTGGAGTGCATAGTTCACTGCGACAAAGAAGTGTGTAGTTTTCTACCATTTGCTGATGGAATAATTTCTTATCACAGAGGGTTTTACACTCGACTCTGACAAGAACTTGTGTAGTTGACTATAACATAGGATTGCACAATCTCACAGATCAAGGCATGTAACCAATGTCATCAGGGCATTATGTAGCTTGTTTTCTCAAAAGTGTTTAGTATTTATTTCAAAATTTTGTAGCTATTGTTGATAAGGACTGGTTTTCGTCATGGAGTACTCAATAGCTGTTTTACAAAATGCATAGTTAAGGTATCACAAGTTTATCACGAGGGAGTAAGTGGTTGTGACACTTACTACTTCAAGAATAAAACTTGATAGAATTTGAGATGGAAGTTCTTATAACCAAACGGAGGCTTCAAAATCGAATCATGGACAAAATTTTGGATGGTTTTACAGTAGTTATGACAAGTTACTTCTACAGGAAAAGAAAAAATAACCACTTAATGATTGGAAGTTTGACAATAAGTCATTAGATGCTTATGATGGAAAATGGAAACAATGGAAATTATATGTGAGAGGTATATGGTGCTTGTGGGATGTTAAAATAAAAAGTTATCAATATTGCACATTCATCTAAAGCATTCTCCCTTAGTTGGCCAACAACATTTGACATCCTTTATGCATCATACTTATTGATACATTATATATTTGCAAGTTATTCCAAGCATGTTGGATGCCCATGGTGATTTGGATATCGTTGTTGACTATCTTGAAGTTCGCTTTTGGCAAAATATGCCTTCTAATGCCAAGGTAGTGCCATGGTGGGACTATCAAATCACAACAAAGGGAATCACAAATGTGAAACTTGAGAACTAGGAGGAAGCCTTTGCACATCCATATTTCTACGAGGAAGACTAGAAAGTGAAATATATCATCACAGTTAGGGACCAGCCACAAAAAAACCTTGTCACTGAAGTCCATTTTCCAAGGTACACATTGTCAACATCACAGTTTGACCACAAGCATTACAATGTATCTCTATCCTCAAATACATGTCCATCATTGCTATGGGTCATGCACAAACCTGCAGTTATGGATCAACCACACGAAACCCTTTCCATCGAAGTGGGTTTCCCAGGCCACACACTGTTAGTATCATAATTGGCTCATAATCATCACAATGTATCTCTATCCTCTAACCTTCATTCATCGTGATTATGGGTCAACCACAAACTTGTGGTTATGGGTCAACCACATAAAGCCCTTCTCTTCATTGGCTCATGTCCAACAAAATGTTCTCAGGAGGGAAATTTGTGCAATGGGGACCATTTCTTCCTAGCGATGAAGGAATAATCTAAATGGAAAGTCAAATCCACCGATCGTAGTTACCCATAGTATTTTCTCATGGTAATTATCCATGGTATCTGTTCATGGTAATTACCCATGGTATTATAACTAAAAAGGCTATAAATTTAGACCTGGTCCACGCAATGTAGCTAGAACAATTTTCTTTATTTTAATAAAATTCTTCTTTATGTGTTTTTCTCTTCTCTTGGGCATTTTTACGGTAACTCCCAACATCCGGATAATTTGGATCTTTTAGCCCATTTCTGTTTATTTTCCTATAGAACCATCATTAGGATAATTGAATATAATTACATATCAATGGAGATTGAAGGCTCATATGGCACAATGTCGTTACATAAAGACAAACATTTCTAAATCTATCTTGATGCTTTTCTTGAGATGAGGCATAGATTGACCCATCATAAAAATTCCCTCCCCTGAATGTTAAACACTACAAAAGTGTGTATACTAAGCCCACCCCAATACAATGGACAATTCCCTCTGTTCAATTTTAACTACTAGAAAATTGTGGATACCAAGCCTATCTAAATACAATGGCTAAATTAACCTATAAATATTTCACAACAAAAAAAATGCAAAATTTAGACCAATCTACCATCATTTCATATTGACCTCACAAGAGTAGTTTCAATTTTAGTGGATGGAAAGTAAATCAACTTCAATCTATCAATGCATCAATTTAGCAAACTAACCCACATGTTCTACCCTAGTAATAGTGATTTTATAAAAAAATTGTTTAGTATCATCACTCATGAAACAATCATCAATATAATCCTTACTTACATTAGCATGAGCACAAAATTAATTATATATATATATATATATATATATATATATATATATAGTATATATATGTATATATATATATATATATATATATATATATATATATATTATATATATATATATATATATATATATATATATATATATATATATATATATAAACAAGTCACATCTTAATACTAGATTATTACACTTTTTTAATTATAAATTTCATACTCTTAAAAGAAAATTTTTTAAATACCATGATATATTTCAAATAAAATCTATAAATCTTTGTCATAGGTGACAATCAAAATTTAATAGTGGGTACCCTAAAATTATATGATAAAAGAAGTATATATTAAAAAAAAAATACCCAAACGCATTTATAACTAATTAGTTATGAGATTTTATCATAAATTCATGTAAACAAAAGCAATGCATATATTATCAAAAAAAAAAATTAGTTTTGCAAAAGAAAAGTAGATATCCCATAAAAGAATAAAAGATGTAAATGCACCCAAACTTTGTATAAATATGGCAAAGATTTGCATTTTCATGATCTTAAATATATTTCACAATTTTAAAATGTGATAGGTTAAAAAAATTAACTAAAGTGTACACACAAACACTACTATATTAGGAGCTCAATATATATTTTAAACTAAGTTTTCCATGTTACACTTGAGCAATATATATATTATATATATATATATATATATATATGTATTCATTTTTAATAAATAAATAAATAATAATATCTAATAAAATTTGTAAGATATAGTATTGTACTAAATATTGAAAAACATAAACACAAAATAAAATAAGAAAATGCGATTAAATTTAAAAATAACCAACCAAATTTAAGTTAATAGATATTGCATCATATTTGTTCAAAAAAAAATTGTCAATAAAAAAAATTAAATACATAAAAATAAAATTACTTATTTGTAACTTAGTACCTGATTAAACTAAAAAAGAAAAGACAAAATAATATAAAACCATATAATTAAATTTAAAACAAATATGAATAAATGAATGATAGTAAACTAGTAATAAATCATATGTTTTTTTTTTAAAACAAAGATTAAAAGATCATCCTAAATTTGTGATAAAGCATATGTTATTTTTTTAAAGCAAAGATTAAAAAATCATTAAAATCAAAACAGATTGAAAAAACATGAGACTAAAAATCATTAAAGTAAAAAACAAATTTAGAAAAAAGTGAAAATCTATCATTGACCAATGAGCACATTTAGAAAAGCAATATAACATTTAACTAAAAAAATTCATGGATAGAGTGAACCGTTGCAGATTCTATCAGATAAACAAAGGTTAAAAGATCATTAAATTCAAAGTAAATGGAGAAAAAGCATGAAAATAAAAATCTTTAAAATCGAAAACAAATTTAGAAAAAGCGTGAGAATCTATAACTGACCAATTGACACGTTTAGAAAAGCAATATCACATTTATCCGACTGTTTAAAAATCATGGATAAAGTGAACCGTTGCAGATACTCTCCAATTGCCAGAAAAGCATGCAAGAACTTAACGGTTGCTATGTAGTTTTAAATCCAATAACCGTTGAAAGGACGGGGAGGATTATATATATCAACTCTTACATTATTTATAACCTAACCTCTTCCTCCGTCTATGTCTTGTTTACATTATTTATAAAATTAACTCTTCCTCCATCTATATTTTGTTTGGCATGCTTGGTTGCCTATTACTGTGGGTAGCCTGCTTCTATGTGGACTAGACAAAGAACCCTAGACTTCCGGTGGAGCAGATAGGAGGCAGCCAGATCAATCCCTTCCAGTGGAGATGTTCAATGGTTAATGATCACTTTGTCTTTTGCCTTTTGATTTTCTGAGAAGCCATTGATTTCAAAGGTGGAGAAGTCCACTGGTTAATGATCACTTTTTTTTGCCTTTTGATTTTCTGAGAAGCCATTGATTTCTTCGGAAATAGTTGAGCAATTTTAACGGGCAACGGCAACCAGATCGTCCAGTGGAGAAGTTCAATGATTGGTGATCACTTCTGTTTTCTCCTTTTTATTTTTTGAGAAACCCTGGATTTCTTTGGAGATAGTTCAGCAATTTTAATCTCTTCATGCTTATGTCAAATTTAGTGTATAACTTTTATTTGATTGTATAACCTCTTCCTGCATCTATGTTTTGTTGGGCATGTTACTGTGCCTCAGGTGGAGCAGATCGGAGGCAAACAGATCTTCCGGTGGAGAAGTTGAATGGTTAATGATCACTTGTCTTTTTGCCCTTTGATTATCTGAGAAGCTCTTGATTTCTTTGGAAATAGTTCAGCAATTTTAATCTCTGGCCTTTTAGTCATTTAATTCATCTATTGCGTAAATCAATATTCTGTATCAGTTTTATTGTTAGCTTAACCCATCCGCCTCTTTTCAGAAATTAACCTAGGCATATTATTTCTTTAATTTGCGGAGGTCTAATATGCCTCTTGCTGATTTCAATGAATCCTTCTGGCCTAATCATGAGCTTGGCTTGGGCGGGCAACCATGCTCGGCTTCTTGACGGCAATGTCGCCTAATTTGATACTCCATCTAATGAGCGGCATAACATTTGTTTTGGCGACGGAGTCCGTGGGTCCCTCCAGAAGAGGTAGTGAAGAAGAGAGCAACCCTCCTTTCGAACTTGTCAACAATAATTGCCTTCAGAGGATATGCAGGCAACTCTGCAATTCCGTTAAGGAAAACGCTCAGATATAAATTGGTACCAAGATTTCGCACGTTGAGGTTCGGTCCATCTGAGACCATCGCGCAAGCCAGCCTCAAGGCCATTGCAACCATCCTCGTGCGCGTCACCATCTGTGGCGCGAAACTCCCGCTGGTATTGACTTCCGGTTCTTGGACGATATGCCTACTGGACCTCTTCTGGGGACCCGCGGGCTGCTTTGCCAAAACAAAGGACGATAGAAATTAGGCGACATTTCTGTCAAGAAGCCGAGGACGGAGTATCAAATAACCCAGAAATTGGGCGACATTTCCGTCAAGAAGCCGAGGACGGAGTATCAAATAAACCCAGAAATTAGGCGACATTTCCGTCAAGAAGCCGAGGACGGACCCAGAAATTAGGCGACATTTCCATCAAGAAGCCGAGGACGGAGTATCAAATAACCCAGAAATTAGGCGACATTTCCCTCAAGAAGCCGAGGACGGAGTACCAAATAAACCCAGAAATTAGGCGACATTTCCGTCAAGAAGACTCCGTTTGAATTTAGAATGAATCACTATCATGATTTGAGTTTGAGTTTAATAGGCGTTTCGAATACAATGATTGTCGCCAAAACCATTTCATGACACCTAATATTCTTTGAAATATATTTTTAAATTTTTAAAGTTGAAGCCGCATCCCTATGTCCGTATAGAATTTCTTTTTTGCTGCAACAGGTTTTCTTTCCAGTTGAACATGCATTTGTTTCTTAATTGATATAGAAAGTTATTTTTTTATATATTAATTTGTTTTTTAATAAAAAATCTTTTTTTACAGCAAGAGGAAAAATGTATTTTTTCAATAAAATAAAATGTTTTTTTATAATTTCTTAAGCATTAATATATTCTATATGATTCTTCTTAGTTTTTATGTTTTTTAATAATATATGAATTTTATATTAGCGATTTTGTCATTTTAAAGTATTTCTTTTATAAATTTATTATTTAATCACCTAATTGAACAATTTTTTTATACATGCTTTTATTGTATATTGAAAAATTATTTTGTTATAGAATTTATATTATGTAAAATATGTTTTCAATAAACATAAATTTGTATTTTGTAACTTTCATAATAAATCCATTACTTATGTTCATTGCTTTTTTATGTGAAGTTCTTTTACTTTCATGTAAGATGTATATTTATAATATACATTGAGATTTAGGGTCTAGGTTTGGCTAGTTTAGTGTAGGTTAGGCTAGAGTGGGGTGGCATAGGCTAGGAAAGGCTAGACTATTTAGGCTAGGCTAGGCCAAGTTAGTTTAGGTTAGACTAGGCTCGAGTAGGGTACCTTAGGCAATACTAGGATAGGCTAGTCTAGTTTAAGCTAGGCTAGGCTAGGTTAGGCCAAGCTAGTTTAGGCTATATGCTAGGCTACGCTAGGAAATCTTAGGTTAGCCTAGTGTATGTCAAACTAGGCTAAGCTAGTTTAGGCCATGCTAGGCTAGCTTAGTTTAAGTTAGGCTAGGCTAGGCTGGGCTGGGCTAAGATAGGATAGGCTAGTCTAAGCTAGGCTATGTTAGGTTACACTCAACTATTTTAGGATAAAGTTAGGTTAGGCTAGTTTATGATAAGTTACTTAAGGTTAGGCTAGGGTAGGCTAGGTTAAGGTAGGATAGGGTAGGCTAGGCTAGGCTAGTCTAGGTTATGCTAGGGTAGGCTAGGTTATGCTAGGTTAGGTAGGGTAGGGTAAGCTTGGTAGGGTAGGATAGGGTAGGCTAGCCTAGGGTAAGGTAGGCTAGGTAAGATAGGTAGGGTAGGCTAGAGTAGGCTAGGTAGGCTAGGGTAGGCTACGGTAGGGTAGGTCAGGTAGGCCAGGTAGGCTAGGCTAGGGTAGACTAGGTAGGCTTGGCTAGGCTAGGTGGGCTTGGCTAGGCTAGGGTATGGTAGGCTAGGTTAGGTTAGGTTAGGTTAGGTTTGAATAGGCTAGGGTAGGGTAGGCTAGGGTAGGTTAGGGAGGCTTGGTAAGGATAAGCTATGCTACGGTAGCGTAGGGTAGGGTAGGCTATGCTAGGTTAGGGTAGGGTAGGGTAGGTAGGGGTAGTCTAGGCTAGGCTAGGTAAGCTAGGGTAGGCTAGCATAGGCTAGGGTGGGTTAGGTAGGCTAGGGAAGCCTAGGCTAGTGTAGGGTAGGGTAGGCTAGGTAGGGTAGGGTAGGCTAGGTTAGGCTATGGTAGTGCAGGGTAGGGTAGTGTAGGCTACTTAGGCTAAGCTTGGGTAGGGTAGGATAGGCAAGGCTAGGCTAGGCTTAGGTAGGTTAGGATATGATAGGCTAGGCTAGGATAGATTGGTCTAGGCTAGGTTAGGTTAGGATAGGCTAGTGTATGGTAGGGTAGGGTAAGATAGGCTAGGATAGGCTAGGCTAGGCTAGGCTAGGCTAGGGTAGGCTAAGTTAGGGTAGGCTAGGGTAGGCTAGGGTAGGCTAAGGTAGGCTAGGCTATGCTAAGGTAGGCTAAGCTACGCTAGGCTAGGTTGGGCTAAAGGTTTGACTTAGGCTAGGCTAGCCTTAGGATAGGGTAGGCTAGCCTAGGTTAGGCTAGGCTAGGTTATGTTAGGGTAGGTTAGGTAGGCTAGGATAGGCTAGGTACGGTACGCAAGGCCAGGTAGGCTAGGGTAGGTTAGGCTATGTAGGCTAGGGTAGGTTAGGCTAGGCTAAGCTAGGGTATGCTAGGCTAGGTATTCTAGGGTAGGGTAGGGTAGGCCATGGTAGGTTAGGGTAGGTTAGGCTATGCCAAGCTAGGCTATGGTAGGGTAGGGTATGGTAGGTTAGGCTAGCTAGGCTAAGCTTGGCTAGGGTAGGATAGGTGAGGCTAGGCTAGGATTAGGTAGGTTAGGATACTCTAGGCCAGGATAGGATAGGCTAGGGTAGTATAGCCTAGGGTAGCGTGGGTAGGCTAGGTTAGGCTAGGCTAGGCTAAGGTAGGCTAGGTTAGGGCAGGTCAGGATAGGGTTGGGTTATGTAGGCTAGGATAGGCTTAGGCTAGGATATGCTTAGGATAGGGTAGGCTAGGCTAGGTTATGTTAGGGTAGCTTAGGTAGGCTAGGATACCCTAGGTTATGCTAGGTACGTTAGGATAGGCTAGGTAGGGTAGGGTATGGTAGGCTAGGGTAGGCTAGGATAGGTAGCCGAGGCTAGGGTAGGTTAGGGTAGGCTATGGTAGGCTATGGTAGGCTAAGCTAGGGTAAGCTAGTCTAGATTAGGCTAGGCTAGATTAGAGAAGGCTAAGCTAGCTCAGGGTAGATTAGGCCATGCTAGATTAGCCTAGAATAGGTTAGATTAGGCTATGCTAGGCTAGGCTAAGTTAGGTTAGGATAAGCTAGATTAGGCTAGTCTAGAATAGGCTGGATTAAGCTAGATTAGGCTAGACTAGGCTATGCTAGGCTAGGATATATTAGGCTAGGTTAGATTTGACTAGATTGAGATAGGATAGGCTAGATTAGGCTAGGCTAGACTAGGCTAGATTGGGGTAGGTTAGATTAGGCTCGGTTAGGATAGGCTAGGCTAGGTTAGGCTAGACTAGATTAGGCAAGATTGAGCTAGAGTAGGCAATATTAGGCTACATTAGGCTAGGCTAAGCTAGATTGGGCCATGCTAGGCTAGGCTAGGCTAGAATAGGTTAGCCTAGATCAGGCTAAATTAAGTTAGGCTAGATCAGGCTAGATTAGTTTAGGCTAGTCTAGGCTAGGCTAGATTAGGCTAGGCTAGGTTAGACTAGATTAGGCTAGATTAGGCTAGGATAGGCTAGATTAAGCTAGATTAGGTTAGGCTAGGCTAGGTTAGTCTTGGATAGATTAGTCTTGGCTAGATTAGGCTAGACTAGATTAGACTAGATTAGGCTAGATTAGATTAGATTAGGCTAGACTAGATTAGACTAGATTAGGCTAGAATAGACTAGGCTATCCTACACTAGACTAGACTAGACTAGAATAAACTAGCATAGCCTAAACTAGACTAGACTATCCTACCCTAAACTAGACTAGACTAGCCTAGCCTAGCCTAATCTACACTAGACTAGCCCAGTCTAGAATAGACTAACCTAGTCTACACTAAACTAACCTAGTCTACACTAGTCTAAACAAGCCTAGCCTAGTCTAGGGTAGGGTAGGGTAGCCTATGCAAGACTAGGCTAGTTCATGCCAGTTTATGCTAGGCTAGGAAAGGCATGTCGAGTTTAGGCTAGCGTAGTCAAGTCTAGTTTGTGTTAGGCTAGGTTAGGCTAAGTTAGGCTAAGCTAGGTTAGGTGAGGACATCGAGGCTAGGCTAGTCTAGGTTATGATAGTGTTGGATAGGTTAGGCTAGGATAGGCTAGACTAATTTAGGATAGGTTAAGCTAGGCTAGGCTAGGTTATGCTAGGCTAAGCTAGATTAAGATAGGCTAGGCTAGGGTAGGCTACTTTCAACTAGGCTATGCTAGTTTACACTAGGATAGTTTGGGCAAGGCTAGACTAGTTTACACTAGGCTAGGATAGCCTAATTTATGCTAGGCTAGGCTAGGATAGGCTAGTTTAAGCTAGGATAGTTTGGGCAAGGCTAGGCTAGGTTACACTAGGATAGGTCAAGCTAGGCTAGGCTAGTTTAGGCTTTTCTCATTTAGGATAGGTTAGTATAGGGTAGGGTAGGCTTGTCAAGGTTAGGCTAGGCTAGTTTAGGCTAGGTTAGCCCAAGTTAGGCCAAGCTAAGTTAGGTTAGGATAGTTTAGTTTACTTTAGGCTACATTATGCTATGTTAGGCTAGTATGGACTAGTCTACTTTAGGTAAGGTTAGGTTAGGCTAGTTTAAGCTAGGCTAGACTAGTTTAGATTAGATTAGGTAAGTTGAAGCTAGTTTAGCTTAGGCTATGGTAGTCTAAGCTAGTTTAGGCTAGGCTAAGTTAAGCTAGTATTTCATAGGCTAGGGTATGTTAGGCTAGGCTAGTTTATTCTATGTTAGGCTAAGCTATTTTATGGCAATCTAGGCTATCTTAGGCTAGGTCAACCTAGGCTAGGTCAACCTAGGTTAGGCTAGGGTAGGATAGGACAAGCTAGACTAGTGCAGGCTAGTTTATGTTGGGTAGGTTAAGCTAGTTTAGGCGAGGGTAGGGCATGGTAGGGTAGGCTAGTCTGGGCTATTTTAACTTAGGATATGTTATGCTAGCATAGGCTATATTAGGCTAGGATAAACTAGGCTAAAATAGTCTACGGTATGTTAGGCTAGGGGACAGTATGGTATGCTTGGGCGGTGTAGACTAGGCTAGGCTAGTCTAAGCAAGGCTAGTATAGGCTACTATAGAATAGGTTAGCCTATGCTAGGCTAGTAAAAACTAGACTAGCATAAGCTAGGCTAGTACAAGCTAGGATATGTTAGGCTAGGCTAGTTGGGGTTGGGATAGGATGGGCTAAGAAAGCTAGGCTATGATAGACTATGCTAAACTAGGATAGGCTAGGATAAGATTATGCTAGGGTACACTATGGTATGCTTGGATAGTGTAGTTTAGGCTAGGCTAGTCCAGGCTATGTTATTTTAGGCTAGGGTAGGCTATTCTAGTTTAGGATAGGCTAGGCTAGGCTTGTTTAGGCTAGTTTAGGCTAGCCTAGGCTAGACTAGGCTAGTCTAGGAAAGGCTGGTCTAGTTTATGCTAGTGTAGGCCAGTCTAGTTTATGTTAGGCTAGGTTAGGCTAAGTTAGGCTAAACTAGGTTAGGCAAGGTTAGGTGAGGTTAGCTTAGGCTAGTTTATGCTATGATAGTGTAGGATATGTTAGGCTAGGCTAGGATAGACTAGTTTAGCCTAGGTTAAGCTAGGCTAGCCTAGGTTATACTAGGCTAACCTAGGTTAAGCTAGGCTCTACTAGGCTAGGCAAGTTTCAACTAGGCTATGCTAGGCTAGGCTAGGCTATGCTAGTTTAAACTACGATAGTTTAGGAAAGGCTAGACGAGATTAGACTAGGCTAGGTTAGGCTAGGCTAGGCTATGCTAGTTTAAACTATAATAGTTTGGGAAAGGCTAGATGAGATTAGACTAGGCTAGGTTAGGCTAATTTATGCTAGTCTAGGCTAGGTTATGTTAGTTTAAGCTAGGATAGTTTGGGCAAGGCTAGGCTAGGTTACAATAGAATAGGTCACGGTAGTTTAGGCTTGTCTCATTTAGGCTAGGTTAGTCTATGCCTGGGTAGGCTTTTCAAGGTTAGGCTAGGATAGTTTAGGCTAGTTTAGCCCAGTTTATGCTAGCCTAACTTAGGTTACTTTAGGCTAAGTTATCCTAGGTTATGCTAGTTTGGGCTAGTCTATTTTAGGTAAGGTTAGGCTAGGCTAGTTTAAGTTAGATTACGTTAGTTGAAGTTAGTTTAGGCTAGGCCAGGATAATCTAAGCCAATTTAGGATAGGCTAAGTTAGGCTAGGATATCGTAGGCTAGGGTGTGTTAGGCTAGGCTATTTTATGCTATGGTAGGCTAGGTTAGCTTCAACTAGGCTATGCTAGGCTAGGTTAGGCTATGCTAGTTTACACTAGGATAGTTTACGCAAGGCTAGACTAGTTTACACTAGGTTAGGATAACCTAGGTTATGCTAGGCTAAGCTAGATTAAGATAGGCTAGGCTAGGCTAGGCTATGCTAGTTTACACTAGGATAGTTTGGGCAAGGCTAGACTAGTTTAGACTAGGCTAGGTTAGCCTAATTTATGCTAGTAAGGCTAGCCTAATTTAGGCTAGTATGGACTAGTCTAGTTCAGGTAAGGTTAGCTTAGGCTAGTTTATGCTAGGCTAGGCTAATTTAAGTTAGATTGGGTTAGTTTAAGCTAGTGTAGGCTAGGCTAGGATAGTCTAAGCTAGTTTAGGCTAGGCTAAGTTAGGCTAGTAGATCGTAGCCTAGGGTATGTTAGGCTAGGCTAGTATATTCTATGTTAGGCTAGGTTAGGCTAAGCTATTTTATGGAAATCTAGGTTATGCTATGCTATCTTAGGCTAGGCCAACCTAGGCTAGGCTAAGGTAGGATAGGGTAGGATAGTTTATGTTGGGATAGGTTAAGCTAGTTTAGGCTAGGGTAGGGCATGGTAGGGTAGGCTAGACTAGGCCAGTTTAACATAAGATATGTTATGGTAGGATATCCCACGTCAGGCTATGATAAAATAGGATAAAATAGTCTAGGGTATGTTAGGCTAGGGGACAATATGGTATGCTTGGCTAGTGTAGATTAGGCTAGGCCAGTCTAGACTAGGATAGGCTATGATAGTGTATAATAAGTTAGCGTATGCTAGGATAGTACAAACTAGGCTAGCACAAGCAAGGTTAGTACAAGCTAGGCTATGTTAGGCTAGGCTAGTTTAGGTTGGGATAGGTTGGGCTAAGAAAGCTAGGCTATGATAGACTAGGCTAAACTATGGTAGGCTAGGATAAGGTTATGCTAAGATACGTTATGGCATGCTTGGATAGTGTACATTAGGCCAGGGTAGGCTAGGCTAGGCTATCTTATTTTATGCTAGGATAGGCTAGGCTAGTTTAGTATAGGCTAGGCTAGGCTTGCATAGGCTAGTCTAAGCTAGCCTAGGCCAGGAGAGGCTAGTCTAGGTAAGGCTAGTCTAGTTTAGGCTAGCGTGGGCCATTCTAGTTTATGTTAGGCTAGGTTTAGTTAGGCGAGGTTAGGTGAAGTTAGGCTATGATAGTGTAGGATAGGTTAGGCTAGTCTAGGCTGGGTTATGCTAAGCTAACCTAGGTCAAGCTAGGATAGGCTAGGTTATGCTAGGCTAATTTAGGTTAAGCTAGGCTAGTTTCAACTAGTCTATGCTAGGCTAGGCTAGGTTATGCTAGTTTAAGCTACGATAGTTTGGGAAACACTAGACTAATTTAGACTAGGCTAGGTTAGGCCAATTTATCCTAGGCTAGTCTAGGGTATGCTAGTTTAATCTAGGATAGTTTGGGCAAGGCTAGGCTAGGTTACACTAGGATAGGTCAGGCTAGTTTAGGCTTGTTTCATTTAGGCTAGGTTAGTCTAGGCTAGGGTAGGCTTTTCAAGGTTAGGATAGGATATTTTAGGCTAGTTTAGCCCAGTTTAGTCTAGTCTAGGTTAGGTTACTTTAAGCGAGGTTATCCTAGATTAGGCTAGTTTCGGCTAGTCTAGTTTAGGTAAGGTTAGGCTAGGTTAGTTTAAGCTAGGGTAGGCTAGTTTAGGTTAGATTACATTAGTTTAAGATAGTTTAGGCTAGGCTATGATAGTCTATGCTAGTTTAGGATAGGCTAAGTTAGGCTAGGATATGGTAGGATAGGGTGTGTTAGGCTAGGCTAGTTTATGCTATGGTAGGATAGGTTAGGCTAAGTTATTTTATGGAAATCTAGGTTATTTTATTCTATCTTAGGCCACGGAAACCTAGGCTAGGGTATGACACGGTATGGTAGACTAGTATAGGCTAGTTTAACTTTAGATATGTTATGCTAGAATAGGCCACATTAGCCTATGATAAACTATGCTAAAGTAGGCTAGGATAGGTTAGGATAGGGGTGGTATGGTATACTTGGCCATTGTAGGTTAGGCTAGGCTAGGCTAAGCTAGGCTAGTGTAGCATAGGGTAGCTTATGCTATGCCTGTACAAGCTAGGTTAGTACACCCTAGGCTATGTTAGGCTAGTTTAGCTTAGGTTGGGATAGGATGGGATAGGAATGTTAGGCTATGAAAGACTAGGCTAATCTAGGCTAGGCTAGGATAAGGTTATGTTAGGGTATGCAATGGTATGCTTGGATAGTGTAGGTTAGGCTAGGGTAGTTTAGGCTAGGATATGATAGGCTAGGTCATGATAGGTTAGGGTAGCCAAGGCTAGGTCTTGTTAGGCTAGGCTAGTTTAGGCTATGATAGGCTGGACTAGGAAATATAAGCTAGGATAGGCTAGTATAGGCTAGGTTAGGCTAGGATAGGCTAGGTTAGGGTAGAGAAGAATAGGCTAGTGTAGGCTCATTTTGGCTAGCGTAGACTAGCCTTCACTAAGATAAAATTTGCTAAACTATGCTAGGATATGTTAGGATGGGGGTGGTATGGCATGCTTGCCCAGTGTAGGTTAGGCTAGGGTAGGCTAGGGTAGGCTAGTGTAGGCTAGGGTAGCCTATGCTAGACTTTTACAAGTTAGGCTAGTACAAGCTAGGTTATGTTAGGATAGTCTAGTTTATGCTGGAAGAGGATGGGATAGGAATGTTAGGCTATGATAGACTAGGCTAAACTAGGCTAGGCTACGATAAGGTTATGCTAGGGTATGTTACGGTATGTTTGGATAATGTAGGTTAGGCTAGGGTAGTTTAGGCTAGGATATGATAGGCTAGGCTAGGATAATGTAGGTTAGGGTAGGCAAGGCTAGGTTAGGATAGACTATTTTAGGCCAAGGTATGGTAGGCTAGGCTAGGGTATGCTATGTTATGCTAGTTTAGGCTAGGCTAGGCTAGTTTAGTATAGGCTATCCTAGTTTAGGCTAGGCTGCAGTAGTCTAGTTATTCTTAGGCCAATAATGGCTAGTCTAGTTTAGGCTAGGCTAGACTAGGATAGTGTGGGACAACTTAGGTAGGCTAGGTTAGTCTAGGATAGTTTAGGCTAGGTTAGGCTAGGCTAGTTTAGCCTAGACTAATTTAGGCTAGTTTAGGGTAGGCTAGGCTACGCTAAGTTAGGCTAGGAAAGGCTATTTTAGTCTCAGCTAACTAGGCTAGGTTCGTTTAGGCGAAGCTAGATTTGTCTAGGTAGGTTACTTTAGGCTAGACTAGTATGGGCTAAGCTAGTTCATGCTATGCCATGTTGGGCTAGTTTACAGTAGGTTATCCTAGGCTACTTAAATACTCTAGGCTAGTTTAATTTAGGTTAGTTTGGGCTAGGTTATGCTATGCTTTTTTAGGCTACGTTAATTTAGACTAGGTTAGACTTGGCTAGCTTAGTCTAGCTTAGACTTGGCTACTTTAGTCTAGTTTAGGCAAGCGTAGGGTATTGTCCGTTAAGTAGGCTAAGGTAGGGTAAGCTAGGACAGGTCATGTTAGGTTATTTTAGGCTAGGCTAGGCTCGATATGGAAAGGCAAGGCTAGGATAGGATATGATAAGTTAGGCTAGGATAGGCGACAACCCTTATCTCGATTGTAGGTTCTCATTCCACACTTACGTGGTTATTTGGGCCCACCTCCCCGTCTCCGTTTACAAAGACAGACATTAAGATTCGTTATCAAAATTGTTTATCGTCTAAATGGTTTCTAGTAGCTGGAAGATTATCACTGACATCTATCATTGTCTCTGCGTCATCTATTGGGAGCTTAAGGCATGGAAATCAATTCAACATACCATGCTACATCGACCCACAATAATACTTGTCCAAAGAAATAAATGCACACTCAAATAGTTAACACATCATAATTTAGCTGAACAAATAGTTGTCACTCCACATAGTTATTGTATCGTACTGTTGAAAAGTGTGCAACAAGAAATGCTTGTTGAGAATACAACAAGATGATGGAGCTTAGTGAAAAGAGTCGCCTTCACTAAGTGGGCCCGCAGGCTATTTTTGGTGCAAGTCTATTTTTAGACTATGTCTATTTTTAGACATATGGATCATGTCTATGGATTGCAGGTTGCTGTTTATGGATGATTGGTCAAGTTGGGAAAAATAGATGGACTTCTATTTTTGATCAAAATGTGAATGATCACAGTGTGAGTGATCAAAGTCTATTTTTAGACTGGCTGTCAAAAATAGAAAAGTCAAATATTATTGTCTCATAATAATATTTGGACTATAAATTTGATCTTATTCTCTTGGAGCACTTCAGAATGAGCTACGGATGTGGTACATGCAGATCCCACAAGGAAATACGTGGTTACCTATGGGATGACTAATATTTGCATGCAGGACTTCAGTTAGAACTCAAGTGAGTTGAGTTTAGTGGACTGGAGGTGCAGTTGATGGAGTTGTGTTCAGTTTAGCTTTGTTAAACTGGTTGTATTTAGTCTAACTGATCAATAGACTAGAGATGAGTTGGGTGAACTAGTTATTAATTAATTCACAAGTTATTAACTCATAATACAACTAATGAATACATCAGTTAACTCAGTTGCATGTCAGTGCATGTTTGTTCAACAGGGACAGGTGGTAGAGAATCAGATTGCTATCAGTTGTGACTATAGTTGTGCATCAGATCTTGCACAATCAAAGGATTGAGTATGCCAATGAGTTTGCTCACGTATTTGGCCCACATTTTAGCCTTTGCTCACGTGCACAAAGAGTGAGTGACTATTTTGCAGGTGAAAATCAAGTTTGGGAAGCTATTCTCATCAGTTCTTGAGCAGGTATTGAGCAGTGGAGGCAGGCAAGCAGTGGGAGAGATTTGGAGATCAAATCTGAGCTGTATTGTGTGTAACAAGTGGAGATACTTGTGAGAAGTATTATGCTTTGTATTGTTACATTATTCAATCAATATAATATACAGATAGTGTGGGGTTTTTAGCGAGATGCTTTCCCCGGGATACATACTGTGTTTATGAGTTTGATTGATGCTTCTATGTGTGCCTGTGGATGTTTCTGCTTCTGTAATTTGATGATCAACGTAGAGGAGATTATGTATTATACATGTTCCGCTTAAATTGTATGATCGGGATAATCTCTGTTGAATATGTGTCATATTATTCAAAATTTCTACACGTACTCCACAGAGCAGTTGGCTTTAACCCTCATGGTAAGTAAATTTATTTATAATTATTAGAATTTTTATAAGAATGATTTGTATTGGTAAGTCAAATTTATTTATTATTATTAGAATTTTTATAAGAATTATTTGTATTGATTTAGGGTAACATTAGATTAAAAAAAAATATATTAATATTAGAGAAATAATTATTAACAATTATTTTTAAAAATGTATTTAAATAATTTTATATTTTAAAATTAATAAAAACTTTTCAATTTAAAAGAGTCACAGTATATGAAGATCTTTTTTTATATTAAATTTGATTTTTTTTCCAATTTTCTAAATAAAAAACAATTTTGATCATAATTAAAAAGAAAAATAAGCATATTTATTTGGTTTGTGGTTTTTAATTAAATACATTATAAAACACCAATAATCTCACTTTCATTGTGTTTACTAGATTTTTTTTTGTTGACATTACGAATGAAAAGATGTGGTAAGTATATTTCACTATCACTCTTAACCATAAATAAAAGACATAGTCTAACTAATAGACGAAATGACCATTTTGTGAGATATCAATATATATGTTAAGATGTTATATTGATATATACACTAGGTATATGTATGGTATATATACAAGTATATATACCAACTAGAACAAAATGTATATCCATACCATCATGTATTCAATCATAGATTAGAGCCTTTATAGACCCATTTTCAATGATTCTAGCCACACTATCCACCAAAATACATGCCCATTGAACAAACTTGACTAGACAATAACCTATTATATTAGGCCACGTCAAATTGATCACATGTATAAACTCATATATTGTTATAAATTGATGTAGTGACATATTGATATTGATGTGTTGTCAGTATATATATATTCAGCTAAATTCTTGTATGAATTCATCCGAAGATTACACCATGGATTTCCAATATTCATTATTCTTTCGACATAAAAATTAAGCTTCATAAATCCTTATGGAGGAAGGGAAAATGTTGTTGGAGACAGGCCAAGACCATTAACCCACTGAGAGTCATCCAATGCCACCATATTTTGAAATATTTCTAAGTCTCATAAAATTTGAGCTTCCTTTCCTTTCACATTCTGATCGTCTTCTTCCTACTTCTTAGTAAGTATCATTTCTTTCATATTAAGCTCCTTATATTTCCATACATAATACTATGTGTTATTTAGATCCTTGAATATGATTCTATTATGTCATTTTCATACGTTCCACAAAAGGAAACCCAAAACCAAACCATGAGACTTATTCACAATCAGATTTTTGAAAAGAGAGGGGTTCGAAGATTCAATTGTTTCCCACAAACTCTTAGGTGAGTAGTCTAAATAGCCAAAATGGCTACAAATCCTCGACTAGAGAATTTCCATTCTTACAAAAGTTTTGAACAGATGGTTAATTCTTTGCTCATATTTTTGAGAGATGGGGCACCATGATGGTCCTATGTAGCCTTTTCTCCTCAAAAGGTCCCATGTTACGAGTCGACATCAGCCAACTAACCATAGGAAGCTCACTACCTTTGACCATAAATTTCGTTCCCAAATATTCGATCAGAGGGGATCCATTCAGATTTCCTTGAGATTTTCCATAATTTTATGGTGAGCAAAACCTATGTTTGATATCCCCATCTCATCTTGTCCTGCCTCGCACTACTGAATCTTTCTTTCTTTTTTTTATGTATCCATAATTTGTTATTCCTCTGAAAAATGTCCTCGTCCTAGTTATCTCGTGTTTCCATTATCACTACTAATCTTGCAAAGATATTTCTTTCTTTCCAATAATTTTCCCAAAACTTGGTTGTTCCATCATCTCTAATCTCCTAGAACAAGTTATCTTGTATAAAAGGTTTTTGTTCCAATGCTATATTGCATATTAATGACACTGATGGGAAATATTACTATTATACTTTATTAGCTTGAGTGATCACTAGGTTGCATTTCCTATTGCATATTAGTTTCCACAACCCTTGACCTCCCTGTAGCCATCTCAACCATAAATTTTCTCCCATGATTTTGGTAGGGAACCCATTTAAAATTCAATATTTCTCACCAAATTCCTTTGCACCAAATTATTGGTATTGAATAAACACATGCTAGATTTCTCCCTATTTATCATCATGCCAGAGGCCACATGAAAATTTGAGAGATCTAATGCCCATATATCTTCAATAGTTGGTTCACTAAATAACTAATGTCATCCATGAATTATTAATGAGTGATGGTAAAACTGTAACACTACTACAAAGTTCACTAAAATATAATGATCGAGTGTTGGACATTCAATAGAATTCTATCGTGACTCTGAGAGGCCTCATTTTCCAAGCTTGTCGGTAGAACTTGATTGAATAATTGGTGGGAAAAATGGCCATCAAATATCCGATTATAGCCACTATTCAGAAAAATGACTACAAGAAGATCAATACTCTATCAGTCATTTGACGTGATGTCCATCGGATAACCCACGACATCCTGCCAAACAATCAACAAATTAGACAATCAAAATCCAACGATGAGGCATCAAATAGTCGATGGGATATATTTTATCCTCTAGACAAATAAATGAAAAATAACAGATGAATAGTCTTTCAGGTATCTAACCCCATTCTCACTGGAATTCCACAAATTCGACAATAATATTCCAATGACATGCATCAGATAGTCGATGGACCTCTAGCATTGAACCAAAGGCCAAGTTGCACATCCCACTAGGTTTTTTGACATGTCATTATCGAAACACCAATGGATAATATGAAGGATGTGATTTATATATGATGACCAGTTATGATATTTGGAGGTAGAAAAATTGACATCTACTGTTGTTCTTCCATCTATTTTGTTATACATTCGACGACCACTTCCGAGCTTTCAGTGTCGGGAAGCTAATGATTTGTCCAAAAAACTATATTTTTAGATAATAGAATAAATAGTGAATCCAGCATTTCCTTTGTGTATCCGATAATTTTTGCATCATAAATATGATGGTTACTGGACTACTAAAAAAAATGATATTCAGAGAACCAGGATTCCTAGTTTCGATAGGAATTTTCATACCAATCAAGGGGTAATTTTTCAAGCATTCTTGTATGCCCAATACCCATCATCATGACTCCATGTCGACCCAACGATGGGGCTAACACCTCCCATCAGATTGTTGAATCATCGCTCATATCTCTGCATCCAATATCATCAAGCGATTTTAAATCCCTTAATGTTATAGCTGATAAGGTGCATTACCCATGGACCCACACACATTTCAATTCTCTTTTAACTCCAAACATGATCAGAAAACCAACACTCATTCCATCCAATGGTCAATGTGTCACGTTTGATGAGAAGATGATACGTTTATAACACCTTCCTGTCAAGAAAAATGATCCAATGGTTGTGAGCGATGCATATTAATGACTTCCATGATATATCAGAATGTCAGGTGTGTGGGAGTTAAATACCTTGACTTGACCCAATATGTTGTTGCTATGACCTATAGCAACCAAATTGGCTAGAAAATAAAAAAATGTTTAATGAAAGGGGTAAATTCAGAACTTAACTCACATTCTAGTTGATCCTACTACATTGTCGAACCCTCTGGACCATGATTAAAAGCCAAGTGACTGACCTACCACAACTTCCACCATTATAGAATTTTAGTATTCCTATAAGTTATCTTAAATTGAATTCAGGATAAAGGGAATTGCTAGGGGTTGAAATAAAATCACCTTAAGTGCTACTGCAATGTGGGATGGTGTAGGCAACGTTGTAAGAGAATTTGACCTCACAAATCCAAAGATAAAAACAAGGTAGAGAAGTGTGAATCCCGCAATATTGTCAAAAAGTAGCTATATAGAAGTGATGCATATACAAACGTGATGAATTTTGTACAAGATGGGATGTGTTTTACACTCTTTGATATATGCACAAGTTTGTATATTATGTATATGTACATAGATATAGAAGTCACACATGTATGGAAGCAAGATTTCATATATTCAGAAATGAAAGCTATATCTACTTTTGTATACGCAATTATAGTTTTGTATGTGTCACTTTGGTATATGCATTAATTGTTTTATATGCATCACTTCTATATACATATATCTAGAATATACTCTTGTATATACACACATATATGTATATGTACAAATATATGAAAGTGTAAAAACATATATGGAAGAAATGCATATATATAGCTTCCATGAAGCACATAAATGAAAGCTTGGTTCTATATATGGAAGTGGTTCATGTATGGAAGTCGGGACATATATCAAGGTGGCACATATGTAAAAGAACCAAATAAATGGAAGTGAATATAGCTTCCATGTTCGCATATACAAAAGATTTCTTCCATCGATAAGAAAAATATTGATAAGATTCTAAATATAGGGATGCAAGAGTTGGAGTGTACATAGAGTATAAATTTTAGAGCATATTTGCCAACACTTTTTCTCAAATCAATCTTGGTAATTGATGCAGGAGCATTCAACTCAAGGAAAATCATTATATTTTAGTAGACATAGGGGGTCATGTGTTTTAAGGAAGTTGGTTTCCTAAGTCTCAAATTAATGTAATATTTAGGCTTTTAAGTGATTAGAATAGGAATTAATTAGATGTGTGAGGATGCTTGTAAATGGTCTCGAATAAAGGATAACATGAATGGTTAATAATGACAAGAGAGTTAGAAGTCAATTATAACTCTAAAAGTAGTTTGATGACTCGAGGAACTAGAGAGAGTTCTTAGGAACTAATTGAAGTTATAAGTGGACATAGAGGATATTTAGGAGTCATTTCAGTAGATCTACGATTTGAACTAGAATTAGTTCAACAAAACCTTTCTATTATAAATGTAAGCCTATGGGCAGAGTAAAAAGGGAGGAGGCCACTAATATTGAAGATCAGGCCTGTGAGACAGAGGGTCTCGATATGTAATCAATTGTTTATACTTGTTTATATAGAGGTTTATCCCAGAACTATGTAATTGTGTGAAACGAGTATTTATGAATGGATTATATGTGAATTCGTAGGTTCTCTAATAAGGGTGGTAGGCAGAATTCTGGAGGACACGCAGAGGAGTAGAATGATTCAGAGGAATCATAAAGGGGTCTTTGAATCCAGTTGAAGATCAAAGTGGAGCTCTGGAGAAGTAACAAAGTGAGAATTCGAAAAGGTTGAGCTCATAGAAAAGGTTGAGCAGTGGAAGAGTGAAAGCCGAAACCCTAAAGGAGAACCCAAAACCACAACGAAAAACACTGAATGGCGAAGTAAAGTCAAAGGAAAGGAACAAGTGGAGAAGTGAAGAGGTGATGCATAAGAACTGTTGAATCTCATAGATCAACAACCATCGCATGGTGGAAGAGCACGAAGGTTAATCGGCAGAAGGCAGTTTTGAAACAGTGGAAGTGTTATTTCGTGTAGAAGAAATATCGTAAGCGATATTTTCCAATTAGCTCTGATTCCATTCAGTGGAGGACACGTAGCAGTGAGGAGGAGAGAGGAAACCACTTTTTTGGTGGTTAATCCTCATGCATGTTGCTCACCCAAAATCCTTATGAGGCACTGGTTCTAGAGCGAGTAGATCAATGGTTGAGATCAGTCGTGCAAGTCTATTGATCAATTGAATCAACAACCATCAGATCGAAGGTCAAGATTGACAGTCGTGATTTAATCACAAAGATGAAGGGTGAATGGATAGTGCAATGGAATGTCGATTAAATGATAGCTGTTGGATTGGAAGAGAAATGGACAGTGGAGATCAGCCGAACAGAGATCGGTGAAGAGACGATGCAGCGTTGTGGAAAGACATTAAAGGTGTAGACCCGATGACAATTTTGAACGTGGGTTTATAATGTTTGAAGTCCAGCCTATGTGCTTCAGTCGAATTATTCCTTTTAACTCCGACAGAATTGAAGTTCTGCGTTAAAGGTAAGTTATGCGTTAAAATATATGTAATCAAGGTTTAAAGAGGGAAAGGTTATATATATGTGGTTAAGGGGTAAGAAAGGTTTAGAAGGGTGAATAAGTCCCGATATTAAAGTGAATGAAGGTTATGAGGGGTTTTAAAGTCCCCATAAGCTTTAATAGAGTCTTATGTGAAGGCTTGAGAATTGATTAAAATACCAATAAGTGGATATTTCTTAAGGGTTAGGCTATGTTGGGTTTTAATAAATTATTTCGTAGAGATTAAGAAAGGTGTCCTTAACCATTAAGAATTGAAGATTTGACTCCTTATATAGTCAAAATTCTTGGGACAAGTGTGCTTATGCATTTTACATCCATACTGTGGGTGTAAGCAGCAGCCCCCCTGCATCATTTGGTATCAAAGAAGAATTGTAATTGAAACAATTGGTGTTAAAATAGAACAAAGAAACTTTATGTGAAAGAATTGAGAACAAAGTTATGTGTCAAATATGTTTATCTAAGAAAGGAAGGATCAAATTCTAATATGATAGATGTAGACACACAGAGGTGATGTGTAGCAGAACTTGCAGATGCAAGAAACAGAGGAAAATCAATTCAAGGTACAGGTGGAATGATGAAAAAAGATCATGCTAAAGATCTTGAAGGTGAGGTGATGTGTTCTGTTTTGATTTAAGAATATGTGTTTATACATTGATATGCAGGTGACAGCATAATAAGGTGTGAAGGTTGCGGCAGTTTAGAGCAAGGAGTGCAAAATTGGTTCCAAAGGAAAGAACCAGAGAGATGCTAAAAGACTGAGCTCAAAGGAGAGAAGCTTAGTGAGGCATATGTAGCAAGAAGGAGACTTGTTACCGCAGAGGGATTGTTGCAGATCATAAAGGCAATTCCATAGAGGATGTGGGTAGAATTGGTAAGGGATGAAGGAAGCTAGTAAGACTTTCTAGGTGAAAGAAGTGGTTGTCAGAACCATGTATTTTGATTGTGATTGAAATACAAGAGGACAATTGTGTTCTTGAGAAGTGCAGATGAGTCAAAGCCTAGAAGGAGCAGAGAGAAGTGCTCAAAGGAGGTTCCAGTGATAGAGAACCAAGGGCTTTCAGAAATACCAAGTACAAAGGAAAGCTTGGTGAGGTAAGTTGCAACAAGGAGGACTTGTTGTTGGAGAGGCTTTAATGCAGCTCATAGTAAGTGAGTAAGGAGCTCATGAAGAGAGAGGAGAAGAAGATGACTACTGATAGTCATAATAAAGGTTCTGAGGAAGACCACAGCAGAAGAAAGGCATAGAAAGTGGATGCCAAGGCAAATGGCAAGATGATGAGTCAAGAGGGAATTGACAAAGAGATTGTAGAGTTAAAACAACAACTCGATGCATTAAGGAGAGTACTTGAGGAAAGGCAGAGACTAGGTTGGGTCTTGAGAAAGAAGCCAGTGAAGTGGCATAAGTTGCAGAGAAGGCTACAATAGAGACAAGTAAGATGGCTGATCGAAAAATTCAAAGAAGCTGAGTTGGAAATGAAAATGGAAGTGTCCATTTGTGAAATAGAATAGGGTAGGCTAGGATAGGCTAGGCTAGGCTAGGCTAGCATAGGCTAGGCTAAGCTAGGGTAGGCTAGGGTAGGCTAGGGTAGGGTAGGCTAGGGTAGGCTAAGGTAGGCTAGGCTATGCTAGGCTAGGCTAGGCTAGGCTAGGCTAGGTTATGTTAGGGTAGGTTAGGTAGGCTAGGATAGGCTAGGTTATGCTAGGCTAGGTAGGGTAAGCAAGGCCAGGTAGGCTAGGGTAGGCTAGGTAGGCTAGGGTAGGTTATGGTAGGCTAGGCTCGAGTAGGCTAGGCTAGGCTAGGATAAAGGTTTGACTTAGGCTAAGCTAGGCTTAGGATAGGGCAGGCTAGGCTAGGCCAGGGTAGGTTAGGTTATGCTAGGGTTGGTTAGGTAGGCTAGGATAGGCTCAGTTATGCTAGTCTAGGTAGGGTAGCCGATGCTAGTTAGGCTAGGGTAGGCTATTTAGGTTACTGTAGGTTACGCTAGGCTAAGCTAGGGTATGCTACACTACGGTAGGCTAGGTATGTTAGGGTAGGGTAGGGTAGGCAATGGTAGGTTAGGGTAGGTTAGGCTATGCCAGACTAGGCTACGGTAGAGTAGCATAGGGTAGGTTAGGCTAGCTAGGCTAAGATTGGGTAGGGTAGGATAGGTTAGCATAGGGTAGGGTAGGATAGGCTAGCATAGGCTAGGCTAAGGTAGGCTAGGCTAGGGTAGGTCCGGATAGGGTTGGGTAGGTAAGCTAAGATAGGCTTAGGATAGCGTAGGCTAGGCTAGGTTATGTTAGGGTAGCCTAGGTAGGCTAGGATACCTTAGGTTATGCTAGGTACATTAGGCTATGCTAGGCTAGGCTAGGCTAGGCTAGGTAGGGTGGGGTATGTTAGGCTAGAATAGGGTACGGTAGGCTAGGGTAGGCTAGGATAGGTAGCCCAGGCTAGGGTAGGTTAAGGTAGGGTATGGTAGGCTAGGCTATGCTAGGGTAGGGTAAGCGAGTCTAGATTAGGCTAGGCTAGGCTAGATTAGAGTAAGATAGGCTAGCTCAAGGTAGATTAGGCCATGCTAGATTAGCCTGGAATAGGTTAGATTAGGCTATGCTAGGCTAGGCTAAGTTAGGTTAGCATAAGCTAGAATATGCTAGCTTAGATTAGGCTAGATTAAGATAGATTAGGCTAGACTAGGCTATGCTAGGCTAGGATAGATTAGGCTAGGTTAGATTTGGCTAGATTAAAATAGGATACGCTAGGCTAGACTAGGCTAGATTGGGGTAGGTTAGATTAGGCTAAGTTAGGATAGGCCAGGCTAGGTTAGGCTAGACTAGATTCGGCAAGATTAGGCAAGATTAGGTAAGATTTGGCTAGAGTAGGCAATATTAGGCTAGATTAGGCTAGGCTAAGCTAGATTAGGCCATGCCAGGCTAGGCTAGGCCAGATTAGGTTAGCCTAGATCAGGCTAAATTAGGTTAGGCTAAATTAGGCTAGATTAGTTTAGGCTAGGCTAGGCTAGGCTAGATTAGGCTAGGCTAGGTTAGACTAGATTAGGCTAAATTAGGCTAGGTTATATTAGACTAGACTAGATTAGTCTAGGATAGGCTAGATTAGGCTAGATTAGGCTAGGCTAGGCTTAGGCTAGGCTAGGCTAGATTAGTCTTGGCTAGATTCGGCTAGGCTAGATTAGACTAGATTAGGCTAGATTAGATTAGATTATACTAGACTAGATTAGACTAGATTAGTCTAGATTAGGCTAGACTAGACTAGACTATCCTACACTAAACTAGACTATCCTAGCCTAAACTAGACTAGACTAGCCTAGCCTAAACTAGACTAGCCTAGCCTAGCCTAGTCTACACTAGACTAGCCTAGTCTAGACTAGACTAACTTAGTCTACACTAGACTAACCTAGTCTAGACTAAGATTTTTTAGGCTAGATTAGGTTAAGCTAGCTTAGCTTAGGTTAGGCTTGCTTAGGTTAGGTTAGCATATATAGTTTAGGCTAGGTTAGGCTAAGCTAGTTTATGCAAATCTAGTTAGGACTAGGTTAGGATAAAGCTAGGAAAACTAGTTGGGTGACGTTATTTTATGCTAGATTAGGCTACACCTCACTAGATTAGGCTAGGATAGGCTACACCTCGCTAAATTAGGTTAGGTAAGGCTACGCTATGCTAGTTTAGGCCATGTTGTGATAGGAACTAGCCTATGTAACATAATTTTGGCTATGCTAGGCTAGGCTAGGCTAGAGTAGGCTAGGCTAGGGTACAGTAGGGTAGGCTATTTTAGGCTAGGCTAGGCTATGCTAGTTACGGATAGGCTAGTCTAGGCTTGTTTAGGCTAGTTTAGGCTAGCCTATGCAAGACTAGGCTAGTTCACACTAGTTTATGCTAGGCTAGGAAATGCATGTCGAGTTTAGGCTAGCGTAGTCAAGTCTAGTCTATGTTAGGCTAGGTTAGGTTATGTTAGGGTACGCTAGGTTAGGCGAGGACATGCGAGGTTAGGCTAGGCTAGTTTAGGCTATGATAGTGTAGGATAGGTTAAGCTAGGATAGGCTAGACTACTTTAGGATAGGTTAAGCTAGGCTAGGCTAGGTTATGCTAGGCTAAGATAGATTAAGATAGGCTAGGCTAGGCTAGGCTAGTTTCAACTAGGCTATGCTATGCTAGGCTAGGCTATGCTAGTTTACACTACGATAGTTTGGGCAAGGCTAGACTAGTTTACACGAGGCTAGGTTAGCCTAGTTTATGCTAGGCTAGGCTAGGTTAGGCTAGTTTAAGCTAGGATAGTTTAGGCAAGGCTAGGCTAGGTTGCACTAGGATAGGTAAAGCTAGGCTAGACTAGTTTAGGCTTTTCTCATTTAGGATAGGTTAGTATATGCTAGGGTAGGATTGTCAAGGTTAGGCTAGGCTAGTTTAGGCTAGGTTAGCCTAATTTAGGCCAAGCTATGTTAGGTTAGGATAGTTTAGTCTACTTTAGGCTAAGTTATGCTATGTTAGGCTAGTATGGACTAGTCTAGTTTACGTAAGGTAGGCTAGTTTAGGTTTGATTAGGTTAGTTTAAGCTAGTTTAGCTTATGCTAGGGTAGTCTAAGCTAGTTTAGGCTAGGCTAAGTTAGGCTAGTATATCGTAGGCTAGGGTATGTTAGGCTAGGCTAGTTTATTCTATGCTAGGCTACGTTAGGATAAGCTATTTTATGGCAATCTAGGTTATGCTATGCTATATTAGGCTAGGTCAACCTAGGCTAGGGTAGGGCAGGCTAGACTACTGCAAGCTAGTTTATATTGGGGTAGGTTAAGCTAGTTTAGGCTAGGGTAGGGCATGGTAGGGTAGGCTAGTCTAGGCTAGTTTAACTTAAGATATGTTATGCTAGCATAGGTCAAGTTAGGCTAGGATAAACTAGGCTAAAATAGTCTAGGGTATGTTAGGCTAGGGGATAGTATGGTATCCTTGGGCAGTGTAGATTAGGCTAGGGTAGTCTAGGCTAGGCTAGGCTAGGCTACTGTAGAATAGGTTAGCCTATGTTAGGCTAGTACAAACTAGGATATCATAAGCTAGGCTAGTACAAGCTAGGCTATGTTAGGCTAGACTAGTTTGTTTTGGGATAGGATAGGCTAAGAAAGCTCTATGATAGACTAGGCTAAACTAGGATAGGCTAGGATAATATTATGCTAGGGTATGCTAGGGTATGTTTGGATAGTGTAGTTTAGGCTAGGCTAGGCTAGGCTATGTTATTTTACTCTAGGGTAGGCTATGCTAGTTTAGGATAGGCTAGGCTAGGCTTGTTTAGGCTAGTTTATGCTAAGCTAGTATAGGAAAGGCTATTCTAGTTTAGGCTAGTGTAGGTCAGTCTAGTTTATGTTAGGCTAGGTTAGGCTAAGTTAGGCTAAACTAGGTTAGGCGAGGTTAGGTGGGGTTAGGTTAGGATAGTTTAGGCTATGATAGTGTAGGATATGTTAGGCTAGGCTAGGCTAGACTAGTTTACCTAGGTTAAGCTAGGCTAGGCTAGGTTATACTAGGCTAATCGAGGTTAAGCTAGGATAGGCTATGCTAGGAAAGTTTTAGCTAGGCTATGCTAGGCTAGGCTAGGCAAGTTTCAACTAGGCTATGCTAGTTTAAACTAGGATAGTTTGGGAAAGGCTAGACTAGTTTAAACTAAGCTAGGTTAAGATAATTTATGCAAAGCTAGGCTAGGTTATGCTAGTTTAAGCTAGGATAGTTTGGGCAAGGCTAGGCTAGGTCGCAATAGGATAGGTCAGGCTAGTTTAGGCTCGTCTCATTTAGGCTAGGTTAGTCTATGGTAGGGTAGGCTTTTCAAGGTTAGGCTAGGATAGTTTAGGCTAGGTTAGCCCAGTTTATGCTAGTCTAAGTTAGGTTAATTTAGGCTAGGTTATCCTAGGTTATGCTAGTTTGTGCTAGTCTATTTTAGGTAAGGTTAGGCTAGCCTAGCTTAGGTTAGATTATGTTAGTTTAAGTTAGTTTAGGCTAGGCCAGGATAGTCTAAGTCAATTTAGGATGGGCTAAGTTGGGCTAGGATATCGTAGGCTATGGTGTGTAAGGCTAGGCTAGTTTATGCTATGGTAGGCTAAGTTAGTTTCAATTAGGCTATGCTAGGCTAGGCTAGGCTATGCTAGTTTACACTAGGATAGTTTAGGCAAGGCTAGATTAGTTTACAGTAGGCTAGGTTAGCCTAGGTTATGCTAGGCTAAGCTAGATTAACATAGGTTAGGCTAGGCTAGGCTAGTTTCAACTAGGCTATGCTAGGCTAGGCTAGGCTAGGCTAGTTTACATTAGGATAGTTTGGGCAAGGCTAGACTAGTTTAGACTAGGCTACGTTAGCCTAATTTATGCACTAGTCTAGTTCAAGTAAGGTTAGGCTAGGCTAGTTTATGCTAGGCTAGGCTAATTTAGGTTAGATTAGGTTACTTTAAGCTAGTGTAGGTTAGCCTAGGATAGTCTAAGCTAGTTTAGGCTAGGCTATGTTAGGCTAGTATATCGTAGCCTAAGGTATGTTAGGCAAGGCTAGTATATTCTATGTTAGGCTAGGTTAGGCTAAGCTATTTTATGGAAATCTAGGTTATTTTATGCTATCTTAAGCTAGGGAAACCTAGGCTAGGCTAGGGCAGGATAGGGTAGGCTAGTTTATGTTGGGGTAGGTTAAGCTAGTTTAGGCTAGGGTAGGGCATGTTATGGTAGGCTACACTAGGCTAGTTTAACTTAAGATATGTTATGCTAGCATAGACCACGTCAGGCTAGGAAACTAGGCTAAAATAGTCTAGGGTATGTTAGGCTAGGGGACAGTATGGTATGTTTGGCCAATGTAGATTAGGTTAGGCTAGTCTAGACTAGGCTAGGCTACGATAGTGTAGAATAGGTTAGCTTATGCTAGGATAGTAAAAACTAGGATAGCACAAGAAAGGTTAGTACAAGCTAGGCTATGTCAGGCTAGCCTAGTTTAGGTTGGGATAGGTTCGGCTAAGAAAGCTAGGCTATGATAGAGTAGGCTAAACTAGGGTAGGCTAGGATAAGGTTATGCTAGGGTATGCTATGGTATGCTTGGTTAGTGTACATTAGGCTAGGTTAGACTAGGCTAGGCTATCTTATTTTAGGCTAGGCTAGGCTAGTTTAGTATAGGCTAGACTAGGCTTGCTTAGGCTAGGCTAGGCTTTCTTAGGTTAGTCTAGGCTAGCCTAGGCCAGGAGAGGCTATTCTAGGTAAGGCTAGTCTAGTTTAGGCTAGCGTAGGCTATTATAGCTTATGTTAGGCTAGGTTAGGCTAAGTTAGGCTAAGCTTGGTTAGGCAAGGTTAGGTGAGGTTAGGCTACGCTAGTTTAGGCTTTGATAGTGTAGGATAGGTTAGGATAGTTTAGGCTAGGTTATGCTAGACTAGCCTAGCTTAAGCTAGGCTAGGCTAGGTTATGCTAGGTTAATCTAGGTTAAGCTAGGCTAAGCTAGGCTAGGCTAGTTTCAACTAGGCTATACTAGGCTAGGCTAGGTTATGCTAGTTTAAGCTAGGATAGTTTGGTAAAGGCTAAACTAATTTAGGCTAGGCTAGGTTAGGCTAATTTATCCTATGTTAGTCTAGGGTATGCTAGTTTAAGCTAGGATAGTTTGGGCAAGGCTAGGCTAGGTTACAGTAGGATAGGTCAGGCTAGTATAGGCTTGTCTCATTTAGGCTAGGTTAGTGTAGGCTAGGGTAAGCTTTTCAATGTTAGGCTAGGATATTTTAGGCTAGGTTAGCCCAATTTAGGCTAGTCTAAGTTAGGTTACTTTAAGCTAGGTTATCCTAGGTTAGGCTAGTTTGGGCTAGTCTAGTTTAGGTAAGGTTAGGCTAGGCTAGTTTAAGCTAAGGTAGGCTAGTTTAGGTTAGATAACGTTAGTTTAAGATAGTTTAGGCTAGGCTATGATAGTCTAAGCCAGTTTAGGATAGGCAAAGTTAGGCTAGGATATGGTAGGATAGGGTGTGTTAGGCTAGGCTAGTTTATGCTATGGTAGGATAGGTTAGGCTAAGTTATTTATGGAAATCTAGGTTATGTTATTCTATCTTAGGCCACGGAAACCTAGGCTATGGTAGGGCAGGGTAAGTTAGGCTAGAATAGTGCAGGCTATTTTATGTTTGGGTAGGTTGAGCTAGTTTAGTCTAGCGTAGGCTAGGGTGGGGTAGGCTAGTCTAGGCTAGTTTAACTTTAGATATGTTATGCTAGAATAGGCCACATTACCCTATGATAAACTATGCTAAACTAGGCTAGGATAGGTTAGGATAGGGGGTGGTATTGTATGCTTGGCCAGTGTAGGTTAGGTTAGGGTAGTCTAGGCTAGGCTAGTGTAGGCTAGGGTAGCCTATGCTAGGCTTGTACAAGCTAGGCTATGTTAGGCTAGGATAGTTTAGGTTGGGATAGGATGGGATAGGAAAGCTAGCCTATGATAGACTAGGCTAATCTAGGCTAGGCTAGGATAAGGTTATGCTAGGGTACACTATGGTATGCTTGGATAGTGTAGGTTAGGCTAGGGTAGTTTAGGCTAGGATATGATAGGCTAGGCTAGGATAGTGTAGGTTAGGGTAGCCAAGGCTAGGTCATGTTAGGCTAGGCTAGTTTAAGCTATGATAGGTTGGACTAGGAAATATAAGCTAGGATGGACTAGTTTAGGCTAAGTTAATCTAGGATAGGCTAGGTCATGTTAGACTAGGATAAGCTAGTGTAGGTTGAGTTTTGCTAGGGTAGACTAGCCTTCACTAAGATAAACTTTGCTAAGCTACGCTAGGATATGTTAGGATAGAGATGGTATGGCATGCTTGCCCAATGTAGGTTAGGCCAGGGTAGGCTAGGGTAGGCTAGGGTAGGCTAGGATAGCCTATGCTAGACTTTTACAAGCTAGGCTAGTACAAGCTAGGTTATGATGGGCTAGTCTAGTTTAGGTTGGGATAGGATGGGATAGGAACACTAGGCTATGATAGACTAGGCTAAACTAGGCTAGGCTAGGATAAGGTTATGCTAGGGTATGTTATGGTATGCTTGGATAATGTAGGTTAGGCTAGGGTAGTTTAGGCTAGGATAATGTAGGTTAGGGTAGGCAAGGCTAGGTCATGTTAGGTTGGGCTAGTTTAGGCTATGATAGCCTGGACTAGGAAATATAAGCTAGGATAGACTAGTTTAGGCTAGGTTAGGTTAGGATAGGCTAGGTCAAGGTAGACTAGGATAGGCTAGTGTAGGTTGAGTTTGGCTAGGGTGGACTAGCCTACACTAACATATAGGTTATCCTAGGGTAGGCTAATCTATGCTAGGGTAAGTTAGGCTAGGGTTCGCTAGTTTAAGTTAGGTTATGCTAATTTAGATTAGGCTAGTCTAGGTTGGGCAAGTTTAAGCTAGGCTAGGTTAGGTTAAAATATTTTAGCTAAGGTATGGTAGGCTAGGCCATGCTAAGTTAGGCTAGGAAAGGCTATTTTAGTCTCAGCTAACTAGGCTAGGTTTGTTTAGGTTAAGCTAGTTTTAGCTAGGTAAGTTACTTTAGGCTAGGCTAGTTCATGCTACGCCATGCTGGGCTAGTTTACAGTAGGTTATCCTAGGCTACTTTACTCTAGGCTAGTTTAATTTAGGTTAGCTTGGGCTAGGTTATGTTATGCTTGTTTAGGCTAGGCTAATTTATGTTAGGTTAGACTAGGCTAGTTTAGTCTAGCTTAGGCAAGTGTAGGGTACTCTCCGTTAAGTAGGCTAGGGTAGGGTAAGCTAGGACAGGTCATGTTAGGTTAGTTTAGGCTAGGTTAGGCTTGACATGGAAAGGCAAGGCTAGGATAGGAGACAAACCTTATCTCGATTGTATGTTCTCATTACATGCTTATGTCGTTATTTGGGCCCACCTCCCTGTCTCCGTTTAAAAAGATGGACATTGAGATTCATTATCAGAATTTCTTATCATTTAAATGGTTTCTAGTAGTTGGAAGATTATCTCTGACGTCTGTCATTGTCTTTGTGGCGTCTATTTGGAGCTCGAGACATGGAACTCAATTCAACATACCATGCTACATCGACCCACAATAATACTTGTCCAAAGAAATAAATGCACACTCAAATAGTTAACACGTCATAATTTAGTTGAACAAATAGTTATGGTACTCCACAAAGTAGTTGGCTTTAACCCTCATGGTAAGTAAATTTATTTATAATTATTAGAATTTTTGTAAGAATGATTTGTATTGGTAAGTCTAATTTATTTATAATTATAAGAACTATTATAAGAATTATTTGTATTGATTTAGGGTAATGTTAGATTTAAAAAAAAAAAAAAATATTAATATTAGAGAAATAATTATTAATAATTATTTTAAAAATTGTATTTAAATAATTTTATATTTTAAAATTAATAAAAACTTTTCAATTTAAAAGAGTCACAGTATATGAAGATCTTTTTTTTTCATATTAAATTTGATTTTTTTCCAAATTTCTAAATAAAAAATCATTTTGATCATAATTAAAATGAAAAATAAGCATATTTATTTGGTTTGAGGTTTTTTTAATTAAATACAATATAAAATACCAATAATCTCACTTTCATTGTGTTTACTAGATTTTTTTGTTGACATTACAACTAAAAAGATGTGGTAAGAATATTTCACTATCACTCTAAACCATTAATAAAAGACATAGTCTAACTAATAGACGAAATGACCATTTTGTGAGATATCAATATATATGTTAAGATGTTATATTGATGTATACACTAGGTATATGTATGCTATATTTACAAGTATATATACCAACCAGAACAAAATGTATATCCATACCATCATGTATTCAGTAATAGATTAGAGCCTTTATAGACCCATTTTCAATGATTCTAGCCACACTATCCACCAAAATACATGACCATTGAACAAACATGACTAGACAATGGCCTATTATATTAAGCCACATCAAATTAAGAACATGTATAAACTTATATATTGTTATAAATTGATGTATTGACATATTGATATCAATGTGTTGTCAATATATACATACATACATAAATACATACATACATACATACATACATACATACATACATACATACATACATACATACATACATACATACATACATATACATATATATATATATATATATATATATATATATATATATATATTCACCTAAATGCTTCTATGAATTCATCTGAAGATTAAACCATGGATGTTGAATATTCACTATTCTTTCGACCTCTCTCCTACCTAATTTGTTGGCCATAAGAGAAGAATAAAAACTAATTACAAATTGTGAGAATTGACGAAGAACACAAAAATAGAAAGACCATAATGTCCAAAAAAGCCTAAGATAAAGAAAACCCATATAAATCAAGGCATATGAGGATTAACCAGATGGTTACATAGTGAATTTGGATTCCTGGGTTTCCCATGGACATGGAATTCTAAATTAGCCAATCTCCCATCCATGTGTCCAATTATCTTAGATATCCTCCTCTGGCCCATCAAAGTGAAGCCAAACGAAACTGCATATTTCATTGATTGTGCTACAAATCATTCATGAAACTTATGACTTAATTATGATCATTATGACAATTTTGCCCTAGTTGTTCCAAGAGAAGGGTGACATGCCACAACTGGTACTTCAAGGTGCCAAAAGGTGGAGGAAGAACTACATGACCAAGATAAGGGTCGAATTATGGACCACTTCCTCCTCTAACTCTGCCTCCATTCCTCCTTCTCCCTCCATCTCCATAGCTACAAAAAGTGTGCTCAACTCTCTACCCTCATGGTCCTATCACTTTCTGCACTCTACCAACCCAATCCTACCAACCCCATCCTACTGATACCAACACCTTACCTCCAATGTTACATGAAGATCCGACAATACCTCCAAACCCTAGTACCTGACAGTAAATTTCTGGAAAAACCGATTCCATACCTCTCTTAAGAAAGGAAACCCCCAACAAAATTTGTTACCTTTCTTTGTCGAATTGATTTCACAGGATGACAATTTCCTCTCCCCCCCAATGACTTCGTCACCAACCAAATTAGTAAAAAAACACATAGAATAGAAGTGTTGATCCAGAAGCTATGAATACAAACTAGATGAGGTCGTCTACAATAATGAACACTACGATGGGGAGTCTTTCTCACAGGATAATCGCATAAACATAAATACACATGGAAAAGAACATTTGACTCCCTACGCATACTACCACGTCAACCCCTATCTCCACCCTCAAATGGAGGTCCATGAAGCTGAATCAAAGTCCCATGTAACCAACTCAAACATCGGGGACCAAGCATATGCTTTTGGCCATCAATTCCAACCATAATTGACCTTGTTTCCTCTAAAACCCAAGATTCCCTCAATAGAAAATAGGAGCTCAAGATGAAAACATAGATAAATGACTCCACCCCCCGACTAAAGAAAAGAGCTACATTATGAAGGCCAAAGGAAAAACTAAGGAAACTTACCAAATTGATTGATATAGAACACCAGCTCCCAAATTCCCCACTAGTTGTCGAATTTAGAGTGTCCTTTCCTCACTCTGAAATTTTCTAGTGGAAACTTGAACCCAACCTATTAGCCTAACTAAGGTCCCAAACTTGGTATGACTGGCCTCCAATCATACGATAGGGAAATCCCCACTTGCATACAAAAATATTTATTACAGAGTACCATAATCTAAGGATCATGCACATGTTGTTAACCTGCAAAAACTCTTCACATCTTTTTCCACCATCACAACCATCCATACCCAAACTTGCAAATAGAATGATTAACCTCGCCATCCCACATATAATCCTACCACCCAAGATCGCAAAACTTCCATGTGCTATTTTATGCATGTTTCCCATACACCACATGTACCCTAATTCAAATAATGAGAAGGGGATGAGCCCCATCCCCATCCCCCAAATGACCTTGATCATCTACCTTCATTGGGGGGCTTTGTGTCACTCTCCAAGATACTAATCAACTACTCAGTTCAAATATTGAAATTTTGTGGTAGCAAATTCTCAGTGAGCTTTAGGCTACAATATTGACTTCCATAATTCACCAACATATCTACAACTTTGTTTCCGAGTCATTTTGAATGCGTCGTGATGACACAAGGGAAGGAGAGCACTAGGTTTTGCATTTTATTCACCAAAATATCAAGGCGTCATCACTTAATAACTTTTTGAATCAGAGATCCATTGATTATTTTTTGAACCACATTCACAACCAACTACAAATCTCTATTATCTTGTTACTTGGTATACCTCACTTCATGAGCCTTGAATAGACCTATTTCTAGAGCTTTGAATTCCGCCATCTTATTACTAGCGTACCCAAATTATCCAACATAAAACCTAGAAGGATGGTCGCAATCATCACAAAGTATTCCCCCATACCCAGCAGGCCTAGGATTTTCTTTAGAGGCTGCATCAAAATTAAGCTTCATAAATCCTTATGGAGGAAGGGAAAATGTTGTTGGAGACAAGCTAAGACCACTAACTCATTGAGAGTCATCGAATGCCACCATATTTTGCAATCTTTCTAAGTCTCATAAAATTTGTGCTTCCTTTCCTTTAACATTCCAATCGTCTTCTTCCTACTTCTTAGTAAGTATCATTTCTTTCATATTAAACTTCTTGTATTTCCATATAGAATCCTATGTGTTATTTAGATCTTTGAATACGATTCTATTATGTTATTTTCATATGCTCCACAAAAGGAATCCCAAAACTGAACCATGAGACCTATTCACAATCAGATTTTTGAAAAGAGAGGGGTGCGAAGATTCAATTGTTTCCCACAAACTCTTAGGGGAGTAGTGTAAATAACCAAAAAGGCTAGAAATCCTACACCAAAGAATTTCCATCCTTACAAAAGTGTTGAATAGATGGTTAATGCTTTCCTCATATTTTTGAGAGATGGGGCACCATGATGGTCCTATGTAGCCTTTTCTCCTCAGAAGGTCCCATGTTACGAGTTGACATCAACCAACTAACCAGAGGGAGCTCACTACCTTCAACCATAACTTTCGTTCCCAAATATTTGATCAGAGGGTATCCTTTGGGATTTCCTTGAGATTTTCCATAATTTTATGGTGAAAAAAACCTATGTTTGATATCCCCATCTCATGTTGTCCCCACCTCGTACTACCTGAATCTTTCTTTCTTTTTGTTATGTATCCATAATTTGTTATTCCTATGAGAAATGTCCTCGTCCTACTTATCCCATGTTTCCATTCTCACTACTAATATTTCAAGGATATTTCTTTCTGGAAATTTGGGACCACTACTGCGCTTGTCCTCGTGGTGTACTATTTAAGACATATTAACTTCTCTCCTCTCTCCAGCCAATAATTTTCCCAAAACTTGGTTGTTCCACCATCTCTAATCTCCTAGAATAGGTTATCTTGTATATAAGGTTTTTTTTCCAATGCTATATTGCATATTAATGACGTTGAAGGAAATATTACTGTTGCACTTTATTAGCTTGAGTGATCACCAGGTTGCATTTCTTATTTCATATTAGTTTCCACAACCCTTGACCTCCCTGGAGCCATCTTAACCATAATTTTGCTTCCATGGTTTTGGTAGGGAAGCCATTTAAAATTCAATATTTCTCACCAGATTCCTTTGCAACAAATTATTGGTATTGAATAAATACATGCTATATTTCTCCCCATTTATCATCATGTTGGAGGCCACATGAGAATATGAGAGGATTAGATTTAATGCCCATATCTCTTGAATAGTTGGCTCACTAAATAGCTAATATCATCCATGAATTATTAATGAGTGATGGGAAAATTGTAACACTACTACAAAGTCCACTAAAATCTGATGACGGAGTGTTGAACATTCAATAGAATTATATCGTGACTCTAACAGGCCTCATTTTCTAGGCTTGTCAGTATAACTTGATTGAATAATTGGTGGGACAAATGGAAATCAAAGAAGATGAATACTCTATCAATCATTTGACGTGATGTCCATCAGATAACCCACGACATCCTGCCAAACAATCAACAAATTAGACAATCAAAATCCAATGATGAGGCATCAAGTAGTTGATGGGAAATATCTTAGCCTCTAGTCAGATAAATGAAAAATAACATATGAATAGTCTGTTGGGTATCTGACCCCATTCTCACTGGGAATTCCACAAATTCGAAAATATGATTCCAATGACATGCATCAGATAGTCGATGGACCTCTAGCATTGAACCAAAGGCCAAGCTGAACATCCCACTAGGTTTTTTGACATGTCATTATCGAAACACCAATGGATAATATGAAGGATGTGATTTATATATGATGACAAATTACGATATTTGGAGGTAGAAAAATTGACGTCTACTTTTGTTCTTTCATCTGTTGTGTTATACATCCGACGACCACTTCTGACCTTTCGGTGTCAGGAAGCTAATGATTTGTCCAAAAAACTATATTTTTAGACAATAGAATAAATGGGGAATGCAACATTTCCTTTGTGTATCCGTCTATTTTTGCATCATAAATCTGATGTTTAATGGACCACTAAAACAAATTATATTCAGAGAACCAGGATTCCTAGTTTCAATAGGAGGTATCACACTAATCAAGGGGTAGTCTTTTGGGCATTCTTGTATACCCAATACCCATCTTCATGACTCCATGTTGACCCAATGATGGGGCTAACACCTCCCATAATATTGTTCAACCGTTGCTCATATCTCTGCATCCAATATCAGCAAGTGATTTTAAATCCCTTAATGCTATGACTGATAAGGTGCATTACCCACAAACCTACACACATTTCAATTCTCTTTTAACTCCCAACATGATCTGACGACCCACACTCATTGCATCCAATGGTCAATGTGTCATGTTGGATGAGAAGACGATACTTTTATAACGTCTTTCTGTCAAGCAATATGATCCAATGGTTTTGAGAAATGCATATCAATGACTTCCATGATATATCAAAATGTCAGGTGTGTGGGTGTTAAAGACCCTGACATGACCCAAGATGTTGTTGATATGACCTATAGCAACCAAGTTGGCCAGAAAATAAAAAAAATTTAATGAAAGGTGTAAATTCAGAACTTAAATCACATTCTAGTTGATCCTACTGCATTGTCAAACCCTTTGGACTGCAATAAAAAGCCAAGTGACAGACCTACCACAACTTCCACCATTATAGAATTTTAGTATTCTTATAAGTTGTCTTAAAGTCAATTCAGGATAAATGGATGAGTCACGACCCTTTAGGTGAAATCCCTGTCAACCCCCTGGTATATCGGCCTTGTCTCCAAGTCATGTTGACTGATTAGCATGGGAAGACTACTATTATAAGCAGCTCGACTTTCATTCTAGACATAGAATTTGGTACTTCATCTGAAGTACAACAAAAATTGAAAAAAAGAGAAGTAGAAGCCTCTCTTCCAGCATAAGAAGAAGGAGAAAAACCTCAGTTGTTTAGGCATTGTTTTGCTTACCTCTTCCTCATACGTGTGGCATATATTAAAGGTTCTAAAGTAGGATTTCCTCAGTCAATGAAGAAGCCAAGAAAAATATCTTTATCTCAGCATATATCATAGATGAGGTCATAAGATTGAGTCTCCTAGTCAAGCGATGAAGGAAGATACATCCAAACAACTTAGATGTGAGAATCGAAAGGTTATAAGATAAGTTGAGGTTGTATATCTGTGGATGAAACCAAAATTTTAGTAGTGCAGATAGTTTGACTTGTGTTGACCATAGGAGATGTAAATAACAACAAGAAGGAATTTATCAAGGAACGTTTGTGACTTGGCATTGGAGTGGCAAAAAGGTCTAGGGTCTTGGTCTTGATATTCGTCAATTCGAATCTCTATAAGAAGAAGAATTTGTTCATGTTTTCCTCTCAAGAAGGAGAAATTTTGGCCTTGACTGATAGCCTATATTTTGTGTCTCTTGCCTCTTTATGGTTTATTCTTTAGTATTTGTTTGATGAATAATAACACTATAATAACATAAGTAAAATAATATCATAATCTAAGAAGTAAAAATCATTCAGACGTAAATATCAAATTGAAGAGAAATAACCTAATCTTAATGCATAAAATTTCTCAACATAGTTATTCTTTGACATAACCCATGTGCTAAATTTACAAAAGATAACTCTTGTGTCCTTGTATTTAGAACCTAATCAACCCTTTTTGGTATTGATGGACTTGTGAATGGAAAAAGTGTTATATTGTTCCACTCTCAAATCATAAAAATGGATGATGAATAATATATTGATTGAATCCACATCAATATATGCAAACTTATATTGAAGATACAAAATAGCATGCCCTTTTGATGCTCTTTTGTATATGTGAACTTCCATATATACATTCACATTTGGAAGATACCTAAGAATCCATATATTAAAAAAGAGTGTAGACACTTTTTTATATATGCACAAATTTGTATATTCTATATATCGTCAGACCAATCTAACCAACCCAAACTCTGGGGACCAAGCATATGATTTTAACCCCCAATTCAAATATTTATTTTGTATATGCACGCATATATGAAATTTCCTTGGGAATTGATAGGGGTTGGAATAAAATCACCTTAAGTTCTATTACAATGTGGGATGGTGTAGGCAACATTGTAAGAGAAGTTGAACTCATCAATTGCAAGATAAAAACAAAGTAGAGAAGTGTGAATCCCGCAATATTGTAAAAAGGTAGCTATATAGAAGTGATGCATATACAAACGTGGTGCATTTTGTACAAGATGGGATGTGTTTTACACTCTTTGATATATGCACAATTTTGTATATTATGTATATGTACATAGATATAGAAGCCACACATGTATGGAAGCAAGATTTCATATATGCACAAATGAAAGCTATAACTACTTTTATATATGAAATTATAGTTTTGTATGTGTCACTTTGGTATATGAATTAATTTTTTTATATGCATCACTTCTATATACATATATCTAGAATATACTCTTGCATATTCACACATATATGTATATGTATAAGATTCTAGATATAGGGATGCAAGAGTTGGAGTGTACATAGAGTATAAATTTTAGAGCATATTTTCCAACACTTTTTTCTCAAATCAATCTTGGTAATTGATGCAGGAGCATTCAACCCAAGGAAAATCATTGTATTTTAGTAGACATAGGGGGTCATGTGTTTTAAGGAAGTTGGTTTCCTAAGTCTCAAATTAATGTAATATTTAGGCTTTTAAGTGATTAGAATAGGAATTAATTAGATGTGTGAGGATATTTGTAAATGCTCTCGAATAAAGGTGAACATGAATGGTTAATAATGACAAAAGAGTTAGAAGTCAATTATAACTCTAAAGGTAGTTTCATGACTCGAGGAACTAGAGAGAGTTCTTAGGAATTAATTGAAGTTAGAAGTGGAAATAGAGGACATTTAGGAGTCAGTTCAGTAGATCTATGATTTGAACCAGAATTAGTTCAACAAAACCTTTCTATTATAAATGTAAGCCTACGGGTAGGGTAAAAAGGGAGGAGGCCACTAATATTGAATATCAAGCCTGTGAGACAGAGGGTCTCGTTATGTAATGAGTTGTTTATACTTGTTTATACAGAGGTTTATCCCAAAACTATGTAATTATGTGAAACGAGTATTTATGAATGGATTATATGTGAATTCGTAGGTTCTCTAATAGGGGTTGCACGCAGAATTATGAAGGACACGTAAAGGAGAAGAATGATTTAGAGGAATTATAAAGGGGTCTTTGAATCAAGTTGAGGATCAAAGTGGAGCTCTGGAGAAGTAACAAAGTTGGAATTCACAAAGGTTGAGCTCAGAGAAAATGTTGAGCAACGGAAGAGTGGAAGCCGAAACCCTGAAGGAAAACCCAAAACCACAAGGAAAAACATTGAATGGTGAAGTAAAGTCAAAGGAAAGGAACGAGCAAAGAAGTGAAGAGGTGATGCATAAGAACTGTTAGATCTCATAGATCAATGGCCATCGCATGGTGGAAGAGCATGGAGGTTAATTGGAAGAAGGCACTTTTGAAATAGTGGAAGTGGTATTTTAGGAAAAATAAATACTGTAAATGGTATTTTCTAGTTAGCTCTGATTCCATCCATTGGAGGAAACATAGTAGTGAGGAGGAGAGAGGAAACCACTTTTCAGGTGGTTAATCCTCATGCACATTTCTCACCCGAAATCCTTGTGAGCCACTAGTTCTAGCGTGAGTAGATCAATGGTGGAGATCTGTCGTGCGAGTCTGTTGATCGGTTGAATCAACAACCGTCGGATTGAAGGTCAAGATTGATGGCCGCAATTAATCGTAGAGATGAAGGGTGAATGGACATCATGATGGAATTCTGATTAAACGATAGTTGTTGGATTGGAGGAGAAATGGATGGCGGAGATCAACCGAACGAAGATCGGCGAAGAGACGATGCAGCGCTGTGGAAAGACATTAAAGGTCCTGATGATAGTTATGAACACGGGTTTATAATGTTTGAAGTCCAACCTATGTGTTTTGGTCGAGTTATTCCTTTTAATTCTGACAGAATTGAAGTTCTGCATTAAAGGTAAGTTATGCGTTAAAATATATGAAATCAAGGTTTAAAGAGGGAAAGGTTATATATATATATATATATATATATATATATATATATATATATATATATATATATATATCTGTGTGTATGTGTGTGTGTGTGTGTGTGGTTAAGGGGTAACAAAGGTTTATAAGGGTGAATAAGTCCCGATATTAAAGTGAATGAATGAATAAATCTAACCCTTTGGATGAAAGTCATAGACATCCTATATTTGCTATCTAAATTATGATACGATGCCACTAACTTTACTTATGTATCTGATAAACCAACATAACTGATACATTTCATTGTTTTGAAGTCCATTTCCCAGGCCACACATTGTCAATATCATAATTGGCTCATAATCATTACAAGGTATCTTTATCCTTAGATCCTCATTCATCATGATTATGAGTCATATGCAAACTTGTGGTTATGGGTCAACATCATAATACCCTTCTCTTCATTGGTTTATGTTCAACAAAATCTTCTCAGGAGGGAAATTTACGCAATGGGTACCACTCCTTCCTAAGCAGGGAGGAATAATCTAAATGGAATGTTGCATCGACCTATGGTAGTTACCCATGGTATTGTAACTAAAAAGGCTATAAATTTTGGCCTCATTTTTTAAAAGGGTAGATTGGTCCACGGAATATATCTAGAACAATTTTCTTTATTTTAATAAAATGATTCTTTATGTGTTTTTATCTTCTCTTTAGGAATATTTAGCTCTTGACTCCCCACATCCTGATAATTTGGATCTTTTAGACCATTTGCGTTTAGTTTCCAATACAAGCATCACTAGGATAATTGAATAGAATTACATATCAATGGACATTGAAGGCTCACATGTTACAACGTGGTTACACAGAGACAAATATTTCTAAATCTATCTTGATGCTTTTCTTGAGATGAGGCATAGATTGACCCATCATAAAAATTCTCTCCCTTGAATGTTAGCCACTACGAAAGTGTGGATACTAAGCCCACCTCAATACAATGGATAATTCCCTCCTTTCAATTATAACTACTACAAAATTGTGGATATGAAGCCCATCTAAATACAGTGGCTAAATTGACATATAAAGATTTCACAATAGAAAAAATGCAGAATTTAGACCAATTTCAATGGATGGCAAGTAAATCAACATGAATCTACCAAATGCATCAATTTAGCTACAGGTGGAATTTTTTCGGTAAGAGAAATTAAAAACTAACCCACATGTTCTACCCTAGTAATAGTGATTTTGTAAAAAGGTGTTTACTATCATCACTCATGAAACAATCATCAATATAATCCTTAGTCACATTATAACACCCGCACAAATTTATAGCTAATTAGTTATGATATTTTATTATAAATTCATGTAAACAAAAGCGATGCATTTATTACCAAAAAAAGACTTAAATTTTTCAAAGAAAAAAAGATATCCCATAAAAGAATAAGAAATATAAATGCATCCAAACCTGGTATAAATATGGAAAACATTTGCATTTTCATGATGTTAACATTTCCCAATTTTTAAACATTATGAGTTAAAAAAAATAAAAAATAGAAAGGTACACTCATACACTACCATATTAGGAGCCTACCATATATTATAAACTAAATCTTCCATGTTACATGTAAAAGGACTTAATATCATATGATTTTGAGAAAAATATAAACATGAGGATCCAAATTATATATATATATATATATATATATATATATATATATATATATATATATATATATATATATATTTCACAATTTTAAAACATTATAAGTTAAAAATATAAAACAAAATGGTACACTCGAACACTACTATATTAGGAGCTCACTTTATACCTTAAACTAAATTTTCCATGTTACATGTAGATGTACTTAATTCTATATGATTTTGAGGAAAATATAAACATATATATAATTGTATATATATTCATTTTTAATAAATAAATAAATAATAATATCTAATAAAATTTGTAAGATATAGTATTGTACTAAATATTGAAAAAAATAAACACTAAATAAAATGAGATGATGTAATTAAATTTAAAAATAATAAGCTAAATTTAAATTTAGTATATATTTTATCATATTTATTCCCAAAGAAAATGTCAATACAAATAATTAAATGCATAAAAATAAAATTACTTATTTGTAACTTAATTGCTAATTATATAAAAAAAAAGAGAAAAAAAATAATAATAAATCATATAATTAAATTTAAAAATAAATATGAATAAATTAGTGATAAACCATAATTATTTTTTTAAAAGCAAGGATTAAAAGATTGTTAAATTTAAACAAGTTTAGAAAGCATTAGATTAAAATTCATTCACGTCAAAAACAAATTTCGAAAAACGTGAGAATCTATAACTGACCAATCGACACATTAAAAAGCATGGATTAAAGTGAATCGTTGCATTGATACTATCCATTACCAGAAAAACATGCAAGAAGTTAACATTATTTACATGAACTCTTCCTCCATCTATGTTTTGTTTACATTATTTATAACATTAACTCTTCCTTCATCTATGCTTTGTTTGGCATGCTTGTCCCATTATCTGTTACTGTAGGTAGCCTGCTTCTATGTCGACTAGACACAGAACCCTCGACTTCCAGTGGTGTAGATTGGAGGCAACCATATCAATCCCTTTCGTTGGAAAGATAAGCTATGATATAGTATATTAAGCTAGGTTAGGCTAGGATAGGTTAGGTTAGGGTAGACTAGAATAGGCTAGTGTAGGCTGAGTTTAGCTAGGGTAGACTAGCGTACACTAAGATATAGGTTAGCCTAGGGTAGGCTAATCTATGCTAGGGTAGGTTAGGCTAGGGTGGGCTACTTTAAGCTAGGTTAGGGTAATTTAGGTTAGGCTAGGCTATTTTACTCTAAGGTATGGTAGGCTAGGCTAGGGTATTCTATGTTAGGCTATCTTAGGCTAGGATAGTTTAATGTAGGCTGAAGTAGTCTAGTTATTGCTAGGCCAAGAATAGATAGCCTAGTTTAGGCTAGGCTAGACTAGGATAGTATGGGATAGGTTAGGTTAGGCTAGGTTAGGCTAGGATAGTTTAGGCTAGGTTAGGCTAGGCTAGTTTAACCTAGACTAATTTAGGCTAGGTTAGGATAGGCTAGGCTAAGTTAGGATAGGACAGGCTAATTTAGTCTCAGCTAGCTAGGCTAGGTTCGTTTAGGCTAAGCTAGTTTTGGCTAGGTTAGGTTATTTTAGGCTAGGCTAGTTCATGATACACCATGTTGGGTGTTGTGGAGGTAAATCCTCTCTACGGATAGAGACGATCCCTACTAGCCCAGATCGGGTCTAGCAACAATCACACAATGCTATCACGCAAGTTCCTAACTGCAAATACAAAGTAGATGGTGAGAACTTACCTGGATTCCAACGCTAGTGTTCGTCGAAGAGATGTCGCCTTCGTTCCTTTTCTTCGGCCGGTCACGATCCGCACGATCTTCGTGATAGGATACCTGCATACGCAAAGAACAACACGAAAACAAGCGTAAAATCTAGTAGATGCAATTATATATCGGTCAGAAATGATATAACTCAACATCAAACATGAGACAATGAGAGTGGAACCATAATGATAGTCATCTATTATTAATAAATAAAAAAGAAGAATACAACCATTGTTCTGACGTCAAATCCTCCTTTGGCTAGGTAGTCAGCTACACAAGTCTTGCGAAGCTTGTTGGGATGAGGGACAAGCCTCGCTCTCTTTGGGTGACAAGAATGTCCTTACTTAGATTTGGCCTTATGGGTGCAAAGAAGGCTCTTGCAGCTTCAAACTCTTGAACCCCTGGAATTATGAGTATTATGACTGTAACTAGCTTGCTCAAGGCATAGAGGCAAGCTTTTATAGATAGAGAGGGAAAGAGATAGGATCAACCACATTATTCATGGGTTTGGATCTTTGCATAGCTGAATGGCACTTTGATTATCACACCAAAGTGTGGTTGGATGCTGCTGCTCAAAGCCAAACTCTGATAGGATCTGACGAAGCCACAAGGCTTCCTTACTAGCTTCCACGGCACCACGATACTCTGCTTCTGCTGACGAAAGAGAAATGGCAGCCTGTTTCTTACAAGCCCATGTAATAGGTCCTGAACCAAGAGTGAAGACATAACCAGCAGTAGACTTCCGATCATCAGGGTCACCAGCCCAATCAGAATCAGTGAAACCAACTAACAGAGGAGCTGCTTTGGCACTGTAATGAATCCCAAACTGTACTGTACCTCGAACATAACGAAGTATTCTTTTAGCTGGTTTCCAATGACTTTCACGGGGGTTTTGCATAAAACGAGCAACAAGGCCAACAACAAAGGAAAGATCAGGACGAGTATGGATTAAATAGAAGAGTTTTCCGACAAGTTGACGGTATAAGGTAGCATCAACTTCAAGAGAAGTACAAGAGACTAAAAGTTTGACTCCAGACTGAAAGGGAGAAGGGGTTGGCTTACTGTCTTCCATGTGAAAATGACGAAGAATATCACAAGCATACTTGGACTGGGAAAGGAAAATACCCTCCTGGGATTGCAAGACCTGAAGACCGAGAAAATAGTGTAAGTGTCCTAAGTCTGTCATTTCAAATTTCTTTTTAACGCTGGACTTCACATGGTGTATAAGGTTGGGATCACTACCAGTAAGAATAAGATCATCAACATAAAGAACAAGGATGATAAGAGAGTTGCCCACTTTCTTGGTGTAGACAGTATTGTCAGAATGACACCTAGAAAAGCCAGATTTTAAAAGAAAGCTATCCATTTTGGCATACCAAGCCCGAGGAGCTTGCTTGAGGCCATAAAGGGATTTCTTAAGTCGACAAACAAGGCTGGAGTCTGTTTGTATGAAGCCAATGGGTTGTTCCATATAGATTTCTTCCCGCAAGTCCCCATGCAAGAAGGCAGATTTAACATCCATCTGATGGACTTCCCATTTTAAAGAGGCAGCAAGGGAAAGAACAAGGCGGATAGAGTTCATTTTGGCAACAGGGGAGAAGGTTTCAGTGTAGTCAATGCCTTCAACCTGTGAAAAGCCCTTAGCAACGAGACGAGCTTTATGTTTATCAACTTTCCCATCTGGTCCATACTTGGTTCTGTAAACCCATTTACATCTAACAAGTTTGCGTCCCTTTGGTAGAGGAACAAGATCCCATGTATCATTTGTCATCAATGAATGATATTCTTCATTCATAGCTGCTTCCCAATGTGGATGGCCTGAAGCTTCTGCAAAAGTGTCAGGATCATGATTTACTGGAGCTTGATCCAGTAAAGAAGAGGCTCTTTCAAACTGAGAACGTGTACGTCGCTGATCTGTAGGATCACCGGCAAGATCACCTGCTGCATCCTGAGTAGCACGGACCCATCGTGGAAGTTGAGGATCCTGAGAAGGTGGGGAAGGATTATCATCCTCGCTTTCATCATCTGAAGAAGAAATGTTTTCAAAAGTAGAAGAGATAGGAAGAGGTGGCACATCCGCCGGACTAGGCTCGCAGGCCGATTTATTTTCATCAAACTTTACATCTCTTCTAATGATAACATTTTTGGACTTAAATGGAATAAGTCTATAACCTTTTACATCTTCAGAATATCCAACAAAAGTACATTTCTCACTCTTAGTTTCTAAAGCTTTATGCTTTTCATCTGGAATATGGGCCCATGCTTCACTTCCAAACACACGAAAGTGACTTACATCTGGTTTAATGGAACTCCAAGCTTCTTCTGGAGTGATATTCTCTAGAACCTTAGTAGGAGTGCGATTGATTATATAATTTTCACAATTAATTGCTTCGGCCCAAAAACTAAGACTGAGTCCTTTAGATTGCAGCATACAATTAGCCATTTCCTTTAAGGTGCGATTTTTCCTTTCAGCTACACCATTTTGTTGTGGAGTGTATGGAACAGTATGTTGCATTTGAATTCCATTTTCGGTGCAAAAGTTGATGAATGTGTTTTTAACATATTCTCCACCATTATCAGTTCTTAGCTTAAGAATTTGATGTCCAGATTGTTTTTCAACAAAGGCTTTGAAGGCCAAAAAGGTGTTAAATACTTCGCTCTTGAGTTTTAAGAAGTATACCCAAGTGCGTCTGGAGAAATCATCAATGAAAGTTAAGAAGTACTTGCAGCCAGAGAATGAAGCAACAGGAAGAGGACCACATAAATCACTGTGCACAAGCTGTAAAGGGGCTGAGGCGTGCCAAGAGGCACGTTTGTCAAAACTGTCCCGATGATGTTTTCCGAGTACACATCCGGAACAAACACCATCTCTGCAAGATACCATAGGAAGACCTGTCACCATATTTTCTTTACATAGATGCTGAAGGGAGCGATAGTTTAAGTGACCAAATCGCTCATGCCAAAGTTTGCTCACTTCATCATTATGAGCAATAAATACTGAGGGAAGATTTGATGACCCAAATTTGTGAAACTTATACAACCTTTTGGAATCATCAGCAAGACCAGTAGCTAGAATCTGTTTAGGATCTTTTAGATCCTTGATTACAACATCATGAGGTGAAAATTCAACAATTTTACCTTCACCTGAATGAGTTATCTGATAGACAGATAGAAGGTTGCAGGATAAGGTTGGAACACATAATACATCATTAAACTGACCATTGTCTAGATGAACAGTTCCAGTCCCTACAACATTAAGAGATCTATCATCACCAACATATATATTTTTGGTGTTACAATCATTTAAAGAAGAAAACATGGCTTGGTTTTTGGCCATGTGACAAGAGGCTCCAGAATCAATGAGCCACTCATGAGAATGAGAAGAAGAAGAAGATACATTTAATGCATAACCAGACTGAGATGATTGACAATGACATGCAGAAAGTGCCATTCCGGAAGTTGAAGTTGAAGTAGGCTCCACATGGATGTTATGTTTCTTCATTGCGGCTTCCAAGGCTTCCATCTTCTTAAAGCATTTAGATTCTAAGTGGCCATCTCGATTACAAAAGTTACAATGTCTATCAGTCTTCTTCCATTTGTTTTTATTGGTCTTATCATTTTGCTGAAATGATCTTTCATTTTGAGGCTGAGATGGTTTAGGACCATTCTTTTGAGGATATGACTTCTTAGGATTCTTTGAATTTGGTTGCTGCTGGGCGGCTAACGCTTTCGTGGAAGAGTTTCCAAGATTAAGAAGACCAAGGTGTAAGAGTTTTTCTTGTTTTCTTATTAAGGAATCACAAAAGGAGTCAAAGGAAGGGGCCTTGTAGTCTTGTCCTTGACAAATGAAAGCTTCCCTTGTAGAATGGAAAGTGGAAACAAATACAGAGTAGGCTGGTCCCAACTTAGTAAGGATGGAATAAATAAGGTTACCATCTTCTTTCTTAACTTTAACACCTTCCAAGAGATATCTAAGGGTCTTGAATTTGGACAAGAAATCTTCAATGCAAGAAAAATTATTAGGATCCAAAGTAAGCAGCTCATTTTCAAGTTGATGGGCTCTAATTTCATTTTTAATCCCAAAAACTTTAGCGAGTTTTTCTAATGCTTCATGAGGAGTCTCAAGTTCTGCAATGTGGAATCTAAGATCAGGAGAAATAGACATCCCTATCAAACCACGTGCTTGATCTTGTCTATTTTCCCATTTTGTAGCCTTGTCTTCATCTTTTGGTTTCTTCTCTTGGTCTGTGGCTATTCTGAAGAGACCTTTACTTCTAAGTAAATCTTCCATGTAGGCTACCCATTGGAAGTAGTTAGTGCTGTCAAGAATGACTTGGCATGGACTTTCCATTTTTAAAAAAACTGAAGCTGAAGATGCTGAAAGTAAGTGTTCCAATGGATAGATCTCGAAAAAATAGGCGGTTTTAAAAAAAACGGCTCTGAAAAAGGCTTCCGGATGAAGAAGTTATGGCTTTTTGAAAAAAAAATTGTTGACGTTGCCGGCAAAGTGCGCGAATGTGCGGGAATGAAAAAAAATCCGCCCCCACAAAATGGAGACTTGAACCCAAGACCTCTACTCTCTTAAAATAGCTTTGAACCAATTGATCTATACAAAAAATTTGAGAGAGAGAGAGAGAGAGGGGGGGGGGCCTTGGTTTGCGTGCTTGCCTTGAGAAAGCTCTTTTTCCCTACAAAACACAAAACACAAAACCCAACACGAATATGCAAAGAAAAACGAACCTTGCGGCTCAAAGTTAGCTTTAGCCAAAAAACTAGAAATTTTAAAAAATCTCAAAGTTAGCTTTAGCCGAAAAACTAAATATTTTTCTCAATGTTTCTGATTTTCCGAGATCACACTAAGGTGCAGGGAAAAGAGCATACGCATGAGAAAAATCCTTCATTTCTGTTTCTTATTTGCCCAGATCGCACAGAGTCGCAGGGCAAAGAGCATACGTAGAAATGAAAGGTATAGATCCGGTTAAAAAAAAAGGCTAAATAAACTGAGACCGAAATAAACAGAGAGAAAATAACAGTAAACTGCAAAAAAACATTGTATACCTCCCGATCTGAAAAATGACGCAGCTAGGGCTACTGGAAACCTTTTCGCATGAAACGAAAGGGGTTCCTCACTGGAACGGATGCTCCGAACGCAACAGAGCAGTCCTCTCGGCCCGAAAGCAGTCAGAAACAACAGATCTAGGAAACGACAGCCGCATGCAGTTCTACCGGCTTCAGATTTGGATCACCAACGGACGCAGCCCTCAAATAGCTCTGATACCATGTAGGAATTTACAGGGTAAGTTCCTCAAAAAGAACACCCAAAAGGACACCGCTCACAACCAGATCTCAAATCAATACACCAGTATTTTTGACGTGGTTAAAACCCTCAAAGTGCAAGGAGGGAAACAGTCCACGGCCTGTCCCAACGTGGGTACTACAGGCAATTTATTAATCAAAGAATGAAAATTTACATAAGCTTCTCTCATGCACGGATTACCCGAACAATGACCCTCCATGCGCTTTAAATAGAACTCATGGACCAATCGGGTGTCAAGCCACGGATCAAGTGTCGGTAATACCGAGGTGAGAGTGAATTGTCGGATCACTACATATCGTGACCGTCGGATTGTAAGTTACAAAATGTACAACGGTAAAGAAACACACTTTACCTAACTCTAACCTAACTCTATACTAGACCAAGTTGAACTTAACTATATCCTATGTGTCGGAATATCCTAACATGTTATAGACATTTTTGTGCCTTACAGCATGAAGCATGAAATGTCAATAATCTAAGGGATCCAAAGTCCCTAAACATGTTGTTCCTACCCCTAGAGGAACAAGGTCAGCAAACCACAGCACTGAATATCAGTTCTCCACCTGAAAACACTCAAAAAAAAGCTAATTCTGGATCATGTCAACTGTTCCACTGAGCATCTGCGCTGAATGTCAACTGCTCCACTGTGTACCTGTGCTGAATGTCAACTGCAAAGAAGGCTACCTGCGCTGGGCGAGTTTGGCCAAGTGGCACAGTCATTCCTCAAGGTGTCAATGCCCAGGAAGCTTCCAAAATGACACTTGGATCAGAGAATTCGACTGGTGATGAGTAAGAGGGTCTATATCTCCAAGTGGAAGCAAGAACCTCCAAGTGGACTCAAGAACTGAAGAATAACTGAAGTGGGAGAGGACACTAGTCAGCTTCATGCCAGCTACAAGCTGACTCATCCTTTCTCCAAAACTCCTATATATAGAGCTCTCTCATGAGGTCTAGGGAGGCTGGAATCTTGTGAATGTAAGGAAGTGCTGTTGGTTTGAGTATAGAACTATTGGGTGATTTGCTTGAAGGAGGTGAAGAGGAGATTTCTTTCTGCTGGGAGGTGATGCTGGATTGGGCCTTTTATGGTTGTATCACTTCCTGAACTTTACTTCTTCCATTAATAAAGCATTTGAGGTTCTTCTATATGCATGTGTCTCAATGGTGTATTGTTATACTTGTGTATTTGATTTATTCTAATCCTTGAATCAATTATGAATGTATGCTTCTTGTAGTTTCCCTCTCTTGTTATTTTGCAGGATCTTGGTGTAGCTGGGCCAGTGAAAGAGCAAGGAGCTGGGAGCAAGCAGCAAGGAGAGAAGATTGGATCAATCATTAGCGGAAGACATCGGTTAGTGGATCTCTTTCTCCCCTCTTTTACATCTCATAAAGAAGTAATCTCAAATAGCTTTGCTTTGATTGTTGTTGAGGTACTATCACCCTTAGAGTGGGATAGGGTCATTCTGTATTGGATACTTTTCCCAACAACAAATTGGCGATTCCGCTGGGGAGCGTATCTTGTTGGTTGTTTTTGTTTTTTCTATTCATTTCATAAACACAGGGAGTACCGAATCGAACTGCATTTGGAGCTTTCAAATGCAAAGTAGAGGGCAGCTACTCTAGCTCAGTTTCTGGGCAAGTTTATGATTTGAAGAGCTGATCCACAAGGACTCTAAATAAGCTCTTAGTGATAGCTTTTCATCCTCCTTTTCATCCCTTAGTGTGTACTTGATTGATAGCTTCTGATTTGGCCAAAAACTGTGAATTTTTGAGCAATCTGTGACCCGGAAACTGAGAAAAACGAAAGTTTATCTCTTCAGTGCAGGCACTGTGAAGGCAGTCTGCATTTCAGCGCAGATCCCAAAGGGGCTACCTGCGCTGAATGTCAAATTGATAGTGTACCACCTGCGCTGAACCAGTTTTGCCTAGTGCTATTGGGGTTCCCTGCTGTTTATTGCCCTGTTTTCATCCTTGTTTTTGCAGCCTGTTGTCAGTCAATGTGCCTATCTGAAACCAACTTTCCTTGCCACTATTCCGCCTCGGTTGTATAAAGAAACTGTATTTGTTCTTTGTGTATTTCTTATATCATTTGCAGTTTCCCGTAACGAAAGTGAACTAGTCTTGCCGTGGCCTCTTAGATCTAGACCTGTGATAAGTGTCGTTTTGATCTTAAGAGTTAGTTTGTTTGCTGTTCATAGCTGATTGAGCTTTTGCTTTCATCATATGGTTTGAGTTTATATATTTCTAGTGTCGAAAGAAGTAAATCTTAAGGTGTCTTTTGGTTTTGGACAAGCTTGTTTGCTTTCACTTGAAATTGAATTCAAAGTTATACAACAGCTTTCTTTTTGTATTACATCAACATTAAGAAAGAGAAAAGAAATACCTGCATTGTGCATGTGCATTTTGACAGTTTGCATGTTGATTTAGGAAAAAGTGCATTAGTGTGTGCTCTATGATCTGTGTGAAAAGATGATGTCTTTCTTTTCCCTCAGTAGTTAAGATTTTCAAAGTTGAAAGATTGAAAAGCTTGCTTATCATCTTAGACTGCATTTAGGAGTGTTACTATACATCTCGTGGTGATCCATAAAGGCAAACTGCTAAACAAGATCAACCTTAAAATAAATTGAATTTACATAACAACGCATTGAAACATAACGCAAACACATAGAGGTCTAAGCTAGAGACGTTTTCCGGCGTCGTTAAACGTGATATCTTAGCGTTGAGTGGTTGGGTGATTCCTCCACGGTGAAGCGATAAGTATCAATACGAACTTGTGCTCCCACGTACCGTCGCGTATATATTGGGAGACCCCTATAGGAACAAATCCTTTATCCATAGGAAACCGTGTCGGCCGCCCTACTGATCGCAATGCAGTGAACACAGCATTCACGAAGATCGACCACTCGTACCGTAAAACGTATTCTGTGGTTTTGCGAAAGGTTTGGCACACCCTCTGCCTAGATCTCCAGAGCAGTTTCTTTTGGCCTTTTTCAAACTCTATAACTGAAAAAGTCCATCCGAGCATTTGTCACTTCGGGCTCGTTAAAACATCGAAGGAGACTAGAGTCATCTTTAGCTCTTTCTCGACTCTTAAAAAGTGAAAAAGCAAGTTGTGTCTAAAGCGTCGTTATAAAATTTATTTTAAATGGAACATAATCACCTCCTATTCCTACGTTGATCTGTAGGTTGAGAACATGGAACGCCCCAACCAAGGAATTCCACATGATGGAAATCCTAGTCCTTTCTCCTCTTGGGGAGAAGTTGGTGCGCCCCACATGGCCACATTGTCGCTTCCAGGACTGACAATTGGCCTGCCAATTTGGCTATTCTCAACCAATGTAGTTCAGAACACCATGGTTCCTGAACAGTCGAGTCAACAGTTAGATCAGTCTAGAGCTGCCCACCAACCTTCTACTTCCTATAACTCTTCCTCCAATCCTTCATCTTCGCAAGGTAGAGCCGACAAAAGCCAAGCTCCCATGGAGAAGAAGGAGAAGAAGAAGAGAGAGAAGAAGAAGAAGGAGCCTAAGGCGACTGGGGGCAAGCAAAAGACATCTGACAAAAATCCACACACAGCACAGACCGGGCCTAAATCGCCATGTGTCATATGTAGAGGAGACCACTTCCATAGAGATTGTCCCTGTATTCCCCGGATACTAAGGGACTGGTCCCCTCGGTTGCACAGTTCAGGAGCATCAACCTCTGGTAGCCATGTTGAATGCTTACCGTCAACCAGCGAAAGTGAAGGTTCAAGACATAGAGGGGGAGCAAGATCCCCCTGCAGACTGTGTGAAGGCGATCACGCCATCCACCGTTGTCCCTTCTTAGATGAAGCGAAGAGAGTTTTGGAAGATCGTCCGGTTTCACCGTTGAGACTTCCTCCTGGATACAAAAAACTCGTGCCAAGTCCTTCGTTGGTTGAAAATACGGCTGGCCCGCTCAAGTGGTCAGCTGAAGCATCAGTCATTGAGAATGAACCTACTGAATCCAGACCGGACGAAAGTCCAAAGGTCGAAACGGCAGTTGACCCGGTTCTTCCTTTAGAGGTTTCATCCTCAAATGACACCGTCACTGGAGATTCATCTTCAAATGACACCCTCACTGAAGAGAATAAGGATGACACCATCCAGATTCTTTTCATCAACACAGACTCTGATGAGCGTCAAGGCAATGCGCCCATTCCTTTATCGCAGGAAGGAACATCGTCAGGGTCATATCCGGCCGTATATTCAGTCCCACCACCAAGCAACCTGGTTGTGTCCTTTGATTGGAACCAACTAGGCAGACCCCGGTTGCCAGCCAGTATACCATTCAGAATCATAGTCCAAATTTATAGAATGGTAATGGCCGGCACTATCATTGATGAAGGGGCATCTGTGAGTATCCTTTCCTCTATTGCTTGGAAAGCACTGGGTTCCCCAGCGCTTTTGCCTGAGATAAGAAATCTCTCGGGTTTTGATAAAGGAACCAGTCGACCATTAGGGATCCTCCCCAATGTACCTGTTACATTGAAAGGGAAGACCGTTCAAATGAACGTGAGGGTCGTTCAAGGACCCTTGGATTATAACCTACTCCTTGGACGAGACTATATATATTGCATGGGAGCGATAGTCTCCTCACTCTTTAGAGTAATTTGTTTTCCACACGAAGGAAGAATGGTCAAGCTCGTAGACCAACTTTCATTTCCGGGATCACGCATCGCAAATAGTCACATACCAACCCTCAATGGTCTATTCAATCAAGAAATGTCTCCACCCCCAGTCCTCCTTCCCGATGAGTGCGAGTGATTCGGAAAGATGGGACTGGAACCCAGGGGGCATGCATCCTGGTCTGCTTCGTGTAGAGGAAACCCTGGGTATAAGGTAGAATTTCCGCGGAAGAATATGACTAGTCCGTACCCCATCCGTAGAGGAAGAGGGGTTGTTCTGGAACAAGATTCTTTTGTCAAAGTTATGTGTTTGACGGAACAGGGTCATTCACCCTTGTCTATTTCGGTAGACAGTGCCGAGGAAATGTTTTGTTTGAAAGATTAACGAAACAATCTTTGGGTAACAAGAAAGAGGCAAGCCTCCCTCAATAACACAAATGTTTTGTCTTTGAGTAGTGTTCTTCTCTTGTCGCAAGTAGCTGTTCTCTTGCGATCTTGCGAAAGATCTGTTAGAAATAACGAGAAGACAAGTATCGTTAACATTAGACTCGCAAGACGACAAGTAGCTGTGAACACCCAAAGAAAAACAGAGGTGGGAAGGAGGAGGGGCAGCCTTGAAATTGTATTCTATACCTGGGGGCATGCAAACCTTTTGGAGTGCAAGCAAAGAGCGGTTATTTATCTGTTTTTTGGATTAGTCGTTTCCTAACTTGCATAAAGAAAGGATGTGGGGCAAAGGTCAAAATTTACCAAATTAGGAGCATAGCTTCGTGAGATAAAGCTCCATAAAAAATAGCTATCTCACAGGAGACATTCTTATCTTATGACTGGTATAATCAAGCAGTTTTACCGTGGAATTTATGCTCGTTAAAAGATAGAAAAGCGAGATCCGAGCAGTTTTAGCACATAGTTCATGCTCGTTAAAAAATAAACATAAGATTGAGCAGTGTTTTGGCGCATTCAAGCTCTTTAAAAAATGAACCCAGTACCGGTAAATAACCACTGTGATCGTAAATTTATCAGCCATAAAAAGCCCTGGATGTGTTTTGCACCTGCCACCTCCATTCCATTTGGCCGATCGTTCACCACCATATGATTGTTTACCTATTTTTAGGAACAGCTGCGAAGAGTGATTTCACCTAGCCATCCTTGTGACACTGCCGTGATTGGAAAATTCCAACCTGTACCTGGAATCTGCTGCTATCCCTATTTATCACTCGTTCCTCAAAAGACGAGTCTTCTTTGAGCTCTTTTCAACTGACTTGTAAAATATGAAAAGTTTTCCGAGTTTTGGTCTTCCAGCTCGTTACAGTGACCGGAAGAGCTATCCCTCCTCTAGATTTTAATCTTTTTGGACCTGAGGGATTATTGCACAAAAAGGTCGAGCGCTTGTTTTATTCGGCTCGTTAAAGTTATCGAAAACTCATCCCTTCTGTATTGTTTTATACTTTTTCGGACTTAAGGGATTAGATGACGAAAAAGGAATTTTGGAGTTAACTTTCTGTACCTTTTCAGACTCTCTAAAAATGAAAAGGACCGAGTTTTCCTTGTCGTTAGACTCGTTAAAATGATTAAATAGCGACAAACTTGTCTTTAGACGAGAACGAGTTTCCCTATTGCTAGGCTCGTTAAAACATAGCAATGGGCTTGCCCGAAGGGTAGGTTATAGAACAAGCATATGTTATCCTCCTCAAGCTTGACAAAAATAAAGAGGTACTGGTCAGAAATGACTGGGGAAAAATTGGGAGAACCTCAAAGCTTTAATGGTAGCAAGTCGCTCTTGAACATGACACTTTTCCTCCGTATCACATCGGGTTGGGTTGTTTCATTCACCGGTCTCATCACCATGGTCTCGCCAAACCATCCACATTTGGGGTAATGCTACCGATCCATCGCATCAGTGTCGTTATATGTTCAAGAGATGTTGTTCAGAAAGAGTCAACCGTGTCCCATCCACTACCATACATTATCCTTCATCCACCCATGATCGCCACCCTGAATCATATTTCACAGACTGTTTTCACCTCCACTAAAATCATTAGCTCTATTTCGTGTCACTGATGTGGGATTCATTAAGGCCCTCCTTTGACGGATCACTTCTTGTCGACTTCAGCCCATGATCCAAGAAGTTGATCTAGGAACAACCCCCTCAGTACTTTGAAGCTTGCATGCCTCAATGGCAAGTTTCTCACTTCCGGCGATAGGTATACATCAATGACCTTCGACCAGAAGATTTTGCGTGGTGTTCGATGCCAAGTCCTTTATTCACACCACGTGAATTGTACTGCAGTACCTTGAGGGTCATTATCATTATCGGTGATTCCTCTCGCGCTTGTTAACGGTTTACATCATTGACCGGTAATCAAGCGATGTCTTTCCATGTTCGACTTCAGCGCAATTCTCACATGGATCGACTTGTACTTAGAGTGAAGATCGAACGAGTTTGAAGACCCCAGATCTAGTTTCATCCATCTGGGCTGCGATATATATTCAAGAAATATAAAGACATTTGACATGTACATCATTGCAGCAGATGATCATCCTACTCAAAGGATGATAATTTCAGCAGAGAATTATCAGTCTACCATCATACGATCGTCTGTTCTATGTACCAAAATGAATTTATAAAGCTGAGCATGGGAATGCCCGCCTCAGCTAGACCATGAAAGCAGAATGAAAAATAATGTATTGTATTGTATTTTATTACAGGTCACCTCTCAGCGATTGAATGAACTTCGGATCCTCCTAATAAAGCATTTCACCCGATAAACGACCTCATACTTTAGGGGGCAACTGTTATAGACATTTTTGTGCCTTACAACATGAAGCATGAAATGTCAATAATCTAAGGGATCCAAAGTCCCTAAACATGTTGTTCCTACCCCTAGAGGAACAAGGTCAGCAAACCACAGCACTAGATATCAGTTCTCCACCTAAAAACACTCAAAAACAAGCTAATTTTGGATCATGTCAACTGCTCCACTGAGCATCTGCGCTGAATGTCAACTGCTCCACTGTGTACCTGCGCTGAATGTCAACTGCAAAGAAGGCTACCTGCGCTGGGCGAGTTTGGCCAAGTGGCACAGTCATTCCTCAAGGTGTCAATGCCCAGGAAGCTTCCAAAATGACACTTGGATCAGAGAATTCGACTGGTGATGAGTAAGAGGGTCTATATCTCCAAGTGGAAGCAAGAACCTCCAAGTGGACTCAAGAACTGAAGAATAACTGAAGTGGGAGAGGACACTAGTCAGCTTCATGCCAGCTACAAGCAAACTCATCCTTTCTCCAAAACTCCTATATATAGAGCTCTCTCATGAGGTCTAGGGAGGCTAGAATCTTGTGAATGTAAGGAAGTGTTGTTGGTTTGAGTATAGAACTATTGGGTGATTTGCTTGAAGGAGGTGAAGAGGAGATTTCTTTCTGCTGGGAGGTGATGCTGGATTGGGCCTTTTATGGTTGTATCACTTCCTGAACTTTACTTCTTCCATTAATAAAGCATTTGAGGTTCTTCTATATGCCTGTGTCTCAATGGTGTATTGTTATACTTGTGTATTTGATTTATTCTAATCCTTGAATCAATTATGAATGTATGCTTCTTGTAGTTTCCCTCTCTTGTTATTTTGCAGGATTTTCGTGTAGCTAGGCCAGTGAAAGAGCAAGGAGCTGGGAGCAAGCAGCAAGGAGAGAAGATTGGATCAATCATTAGTGGAAGACATCGGTTAGTGGATCTCTTTCTCCCCTCTTTTACATCTCATAAAGAAGTAATCTCAAATAGCTTTGCTTTGATTGTTGCTGAGGTACTATCACCCTTAGAGTGGGATAGGGTCATTCCATATTGGATACTTTTCCCAACAACATAACATGTAGAGGGTTGTTGGACGCGTGCAGAACTGTGTCTATTGCCTCATTATTTATTTGTACTTACGGTCACTAAAGCCCAGTTAGTATTAATTAAGGTGTTTTTAAATGTCTCTTATACTTTTGTTTTAATGTTATAGATTTATTTTTTATTATTGTTTATATAATAATTTTTTTTGATTGATTTTGATATTGCGTACCTAACCAAATTATTCGTACAATATTAGAGTATATTATATTTTAAAATGAGAAACCTTTTTTAGAGAGAAGACCAACATTTTCATTATTTTATATTAAATGACTTTTAATTTTATTCTCTGTATTTTTATTTAAGTTGATATAAAGCTTTCATGTTGTCAGAATGTTAAATATCATAATTATTCTTGAATATTGCATATTTCTTCTCTTCTAAGTATTAAGATCAAAATTTTTAGAAATTAGTCACAAAGAAGATATTCGTATGACTTCAATTCTAAACATTAAGATCAGTTTTTAGAAGCTAGTCACAAAAAAACCTTGTTGCAATGTAGTCTTTACAATGTATATTGAAGTGGGTTTTTATTAGTAGATTGTTTTTAATAGTGGGATCCATTTTTATTTGATCTTTTTATCACATTTTCTATGAACACTTAAATGAGATTCGAGAGTGAGTGAGTGAGCCTGAGAGTGTGTGTGTTGAGAGAGAGTTTGTGAGACTATGAGATAATGTGTGTGAGATAGAGCATATGTGTGGGTTTGTGTATGTGAGAGATATGGAACACTTGATAGTGTGAGTGTGAGATGGAGAGAGAGTGGCAGTGAGGAAGTGAGAGAGAGGGAAAAAGAGAGTGTGTTTTTAAAAAAAGTGAGACTAAGAGTGTAAGAGAGAGAGAGAGACGAAAGTGAGTGGGAGAAAGAGAGAGAAAGAGAGAAAGGGAGAGAGAAAGCGACAGCAAGAGGGTTGAGGGAGGGGGAGAGAGAGGGAGAGAGAGAGAGGGTAGGATGGAGAATGGGAGTGGTAGTGGGAGGGAGAGGGAGAGGGAGAGAGGGAGAGAGAGAGAGGGCGACGAAGAGAGTGAGAGAGGGGAGTGGGCGGTGGAGTGAGAGAGAGAGAGTGTGAGGGAGAGGGGGAGGGAGGGAGAGGGTGAGGGAGGGAGGGCAAGGGAAAAAAAGAGAGTGAGAGAGGGAGGGGGATGGAGAGAGAGAGAGTGGCAGTGTGAGTGTGAGGGATAGGGAGAGGGAGAGAGAGAAGTAGAGGGAAGGAGAGGGAGAGGGAGAGGGGGGGAGAGAGAGGGGGGGTGAAGGGATATGGAGAGAGAGGGATAGGGAGAGAGCGACAGAGAGAGAGAGTGAAATAGAGAGATGGAGAGGGAGGGGGACGGAGAGAGAGAGAGATTGGGAGTGTGAGGGAGAGGGAGAGGGAGAGGGAGCGGGAGGGAGTGGGAGAGGGAGAGGGAGTGGGAGCGAGAGGGAGCGGGAGGGAGGGAGAGAGAGTGGGAGGGTCCAGGGAGAGAGAGGGGGAAAGAGAGAGATAGATAAAGTGGGAGGGTTGAAGGAGAAGGAGACGGAGAGAGAGAGAGAAGGAAGGAGAGAGATTGAGAGAGAGGGAGATAGTGGGAGGGATACGAAGAGGGAGAGAGCGACATAGAGAGAGGGAGAGGGACGGGGTGGAGAGAGGGAGAGGAAGGGGGTGTGAGGGAGAGGGAGAGGGAGAGGGAGCGGGATGGAGAGGGAGAAGGAGAGGGACATGGAGAGGGAGGGGAAGGGAGAGAGAGAGAGAGATAGATAGAGATAGAGAAAGAGGGAGGGTTGAGGGAGAGGGAGGTGGAGAGAGAGAGGGGGGGGGGAAGGAGAGAGGGTGAGAGAGAGAGGGAAAGTGAGGGGGATGGTTATCACATTCCTTCTCTTTCTCTCCCCTTCTCTCTCTTTCTCTCCCTCTCATTGTCTCCATTCCCCTGCCTCCCTTCCTCCTTCCTCCTTCCCCTCCTCCTCCTCCTCGCACTCTCTCTCTCCCTTCCCCTCCCGCTCCCACTATCTCTCTATCCCTCTCCTTCTTAATCCACCTCCCTCTCGCTCTCCCTCCCATTCTCCCTCACTCTATCTCCCTCTCCCTCCCTCTTCCTCTCCCTCTCCCTATCCTCCTCCTGCTCTCTCTCCGTCTCCCCCTTCCCCTCCCCCTACCTCTATCTCTCTCCCTTCCCCATCCTCCCTCCCTCTCCCTACCTTTCCCTCTCACTCTCTCTCCCACTCTCACTCTCACTCCCACTCTCTCTCTCTCTCTCTCTCTCTCTCTCTCTATATATATATATTTCTCTCTCTCTTTCACCCCTATCCCTCTCTCTCTCTCCCCCATCTCCCCCTCTGTCTCTCTCTTGCTTTCTCTCTCTCTCTCCCTCCTCCTATCCCTACACCTCCCCCTCCCTCTCCCTCACTCCACCTCCCACTCCCCCTCCCATTCCCTCCCACTCCCCCTGCCCCTCCCTTTCCCTCCCACTCCCCCTCCTCTCCCTCTCCCTCCCACTCCCCTCTCTCTCCCTCTCTCCATCCCCTCCCTCTCCCTCTCTCTCTCTCTCTATTCCCCTCCCTCTCCCTCTCTCTCCCTCCCCTAGCTCCCTCTCCCTCTCTCTCCCTACCCTAGCTCCCTCTCCCTCCCTCCCCTCCCTCCCCCCCTCCTCCCTCCCCCTCCCTCCCCCCCCTCCCTCTCCCTCCCTCTCTGCCTCCCTCCCTACCCCTCTCTCACTCTCTCCCTCCTTTTCTCCTCCCTCCCTCTCCCTCCCCCTCCCCCTCACTCACTCTCCCTCTCCCTCCCCCTCACTCCCTCTCCCTCTTCGTCCCACTCCCATACTCCCTCTCTTTGTCTCCCTCTCGCTCCCTCCCCCATCATCATGCTCCCTCTCCCTCCCTGCCTCCCTCCCTCCCTCCCTCTCTCTCTCCATCCCTCCCTCCTTCTCTCTCTCTCGCCAGACCCACTCTCTCTCTCTTGCTCTCCCTCCCTCCCTCTCTCTCTCTCTCATTCCCTCTCTCTCTCTATCTCTCCCTCTCTCCCTCCCCTTTTGTCTCTCGCTCTCTCTCCCTTCCCTCTTCGCCCTCTCTCCCTCTCCCTGCCGCTCCCCCTCCCCCTCCTTCCTGCTCCCTCCAACTCCCACTCTCTCTCTCCATCCCCCTCCCTCTCCCTCTCTCTCTCTCTCCCACTCCCTCCCTCTCTCTCTCTCACTCCCTATCCCTCTCCCTCCCTCCCTCTCTCTCACTCTATCTCTCTCTCTCCCTCCCTCCCTCTCTCCCTCGCTCCCTCTCCCTTCCTCTTCCTCCGTCTCCATCTCCCTCTCTCTCTCTCTTCCCCTCTCCCTCTCTCTATCCCTCCTCATCTCTCTCTCTCTCTTTCTCTCTCACTCTCTCTCCTTTCCTCCCCCTCCCCCTCCTTCCCACTCCTTCTCCTACTCCCTACCACTCCCACCCTCTCTCTCCATCCCCCTCCCTCTCCCTCTCTCTCTCTCTTTCGCTCTCTCCCTTCCTCCCTCCCACTTCCTCTTTTTCTGTCCCTACCCCCCCCCTCTCTCTGCCCCCCTCCCTTGCCCTCTCCCCCTCTCTCTTTCCCTCTCTCTCCCCCCCTCTCCCTCAGCCCACTTGCTCTCTCTATCTCTCTCTCTCCCCCTCCTTATTCCTCAACCTTCCCGCGCTCTCTCTCTCTCTCTCTCCCTCCCTCCCTCTCCCTCTCCCTCTCCTTATCCCTATCCCTATCCCTCACACTCCCACTCCTACTCTCTCTCTCTCCATCACCCTCCCTCTCCATCTCTCTTTGTCGCTCTCTCTCTCTCTCTCTCCCCCACTCCCACTCCCACTCCCTCTCTCTCTCTCTCTCTCTCTCTCTCTCTCTCTCTCCCTGCCTCTCTCTCCCCCTCCTTCTCCTTCTCCCTCTCCCTCTCCCTCCTACCCCATTTTCCACTCCCTATCTCTCACACTCCCAATCCCACTCCCACTCTCTCTCTCTGTTGCATACACTCTTAGTCTCACTTCTTCTCAAACACTCACTCTCTCTCTCACTTTCTCACTTCCACTCTCTCTCCATCTCACACTCACACTATCAAGTGTTCTCTATTTCTCACATACACAAACCCACACATAGACTCTCTCTCCCTCTCTCTCACACACATGCTCTCATAGTCTCACAAACTCTCTCTCAACACACAGGATAAATTGTAAAGACTACATTGCAACATATTCTTTTGTGACTAGCTTGTAAAAACTTTGATCTTAATGTTTAGAATGGAAGTAATAAGAATATCCTCTTTGTGATTAACTTCTAAAAGTTTTGATCTTAATACTTAGAAAAGAAGAAATAATTATATATACAAAATTCAAGAACAATTATGATATTTATATCAACTTAAATAAAAATAAAGAGAACAAAATTAAATGTGAGTTTTCTCATTTTAAAATAATATACTATAAAATAAGGTTCTCATTTTAAAATATAATATACTCTAATATTGTACGAATATTTTTTCTTAAATACGCAATATCAAAATCAATAAAACGGTATGGAACCATTTCAATGTAAACGTAGTTTTTACAAGAAAAATTAGAAAGGAAACCTAATCCACGTCAAGGTAAACTTAGTTGTGAGAAAAATAAATTATGAAAAAAAATAATATATAATTAAGAAAAGATGCACACTCAAGTTTTCAAGGCAAAAACATAGGGGTAAATTTTATAAGTAAAAAAAAAAAATCTAACCTGCACGCTTAAAATAAAAATAAATAAAATAAAATAAAGCACCTTATTTAATACTAACTTGGGCCTTGAGCATGGTAAGTACGAGCACACAGATGCAAATAAATAACGAGGCACTACACTAATGACTCCATTATAATAAACTCTGGGCAATTCCTCTGCTTTCATAGATGACTCTATTAATGAATATCAATTAATATTATTTTTTGTAACATCCCTATGCGTAAAATATTAATTAATGAAATAGTAATTCTTTTTAAAGAAATTACGAATTAGTTTCAACAACTAATTCTTGTATCCATAGCGCTGTCAATTAAGAATGGCAGACAGGGGGCGCGTGTGGCAGCTTAAAAATGGGAACTGAAGCCACCTGCTTTTCTAGACGGTTTCGAGAAAGACAACCGCCAGATTAACTGCGAGCGAGTCATCACTTCATGTAGGGGGCTTTAATGAGATTATGAACAAAACCCAATCCCCGAGCAAACTCCGGAACTGTTTTCTTGATGAGGAACGGTTCCTTGGGTGATATGCCTGTTATATATTAGTGTCCATCGCTGAACCGCGTATGAAAAGACTGCATAAATTCGTATTCAATTAGCCGAGTGTTATCTGCGCGTTTGGAGGGAGCTGGGACAGAACTTCATGCTAAGAGGAGGCAGCCATTGAAGAACTGAGGCCTCACCTCGAAACACTCAAATACATCAAAAGGTTAAGCTGTAGGAAGATCTTGTTCAGGTAGCGGCTCTCCGACCCAAGCAACTATTGTAATTTAATGTATCTGTTCACTGTGAAAGCTGCAAGGGTGAGGACAGAGTTGCAGTTATGAGAGTTTGAAGCTAGACCAAGAGACACAAATTTGTTTCTTTCAGTCACGAGGGGTAGGTATTGCGGATTTCATGCTTGAAATCACACTCAAGGTAAGTCCAAAATTATGCACACTCTTTTTAAAGAGGCGGTGATATGAGCAAGAAATGGAAATTGCTATGCAAAGAATTTGCCGATGCAAATGATAAGTCTATGGTGCCTTTCTTTTTGAAAAATCTGCGTTGTCTATGAACATATAAGTTTATGCATCCTGAAGGCATAATATTAGAATCTCACTTTAAAGTTCTTAGGCATTAAAATATTGCAGAGATATAAGTCCTCTTGAAAGTATTGATTGCTTAGTTTATGCACAGTAAAAACTAAGTAGTTTTGTGATTTTCTTGAGAGTGTTAAAAGCTAAGTAGCTTTATTATTTCTTGGGATAAATTACACAAGGTTCTTACTAAGAACCCAAAATATCCTCTTGAGAAGAGATGTATAGGACATATAAAGTTCTTGAGGAGATTGTTGTTTTATATTTTCTTGGCAAAGAAAATGTATTAGGACATGTAAATAAAGATTATATATTCCTCTTGGTAAAGAGAATAGGGTTTTTACTTGAATAACCTAAAGAAGGTTTTTACCTAAATAACCTTAGTATGAATAATCTAATATATTACTACATGTAGATTAAGGTTATATATTCCTCTTGTAAAGAAAATATATTACCGCATGTAGATAAATATTGATTTTATATATATTTTCTTGGTAGAGAAAATATATTACTACATGTAGTTAAAGGTTGTTATTCCTATATATAGGAAAAGATGGTTATTATATATATTTGCAACATTAAAAGATAAGGAACATTTATTGTCTTTATATAACATGCATATGTGTTTATGTAAGAAAAGATAGGATGAATTCTCTTTTCTTAAAAAGGTATTTCGTAGTCTTTTCTTTCCTTTCCTGGAAGTGAATATAGATTAAAGAGGGTAGTTTGTGATATATTCTCATGGGTAGTGATATCTCTTGAAAAACAATACTTGGTTATGAGAAAAATATGCATTAGTATGAATAATTATTGTGAAAAGTAGAACAAGAGTTTACTAGTATATTATGCGTGCTCATGCATGTGTGAAAGATATTAAAGAATCTCTTAGAGGTTGATCATTGTTTGAATAATATTGTGACTAATCTTGTTGCCAAGATTGTTGATGACTGCATTGACAGGAAACGATGGCAGATGGTGCCAAGGAAGGTGATGTTTAACATTATGACAGGAAAAAGATTAGTCATTCATGCAGATGAAGTCAAGCTGCAGTATTGCCCATTGCTAGAACAATTATGCCACAAGGAACTTTGCATGTGGCGGTATGTAAATAAAAGATTACATGTAAATTGTATTAGCTTGTAGCTAGTTATGTGACAACCAAGTGATAACTTATTGTAATGATTTTATAACAATGGTTAAGGGATGGAATCCCTTATAAGCCATTGAGTGAGGGGTGAAAACCCTCACGAGCGTTTAATAAGAAGATTAAACGTTTGCTGGTTTTCACCCTACGGGGTTTCCAGGGTATTTCCGTGTTCAATGGTGTGATTGATGTGATTGCCTTTTGTGTCAGATGGATGATGTTGAACCCTTGATGTTGATGGATCTTTATTAGATTGTATGATTATCTAATATGTTAAGGTTATCAAGAAATGGATGCATGGATTCATGAGACAGTTTATGTTATTTCAGTGATGATTAAAGATTATGCAATGCTTATGAAACTTACTGTCTTTGATGGCAATTTACTTGCACCAATGAATATTATATTTAATGGTTAATAATGAATTGAGGAGTTGTGAATTGGTTAATTACTTGTGGTAATTTGTACGAAAAATTCTAACTCCCTACTTTTGCCTGCGAGGTTATCGGGGTATGTGACAAGTGGTATCAGAGCTAAAGGTTGCAGTACTGGCGCCTTTGGGAATTGGTAAGCGGAAAGGATATTGAGGTACGCCATCAGTAGGCATTAACTCAGGTACGAGTTTAATCATTCACATATTCATTATGTAGTACACTACTTTTGGCATGATAGGTGTGATTCCTGTTTATAACTTCTTTGAGAAGTAAATAATAAGTTGTTGCATAACTACGTTCATAACGTTGGATTCCTGATGAGGATAAAAGATAATGAAACTTTTGTCGCACTTACAAACAAAATTGAACACTCATTACACGTAAGAACAATATTGAACACTCATTGAGGAAAGTGACAATCAACTACCAACTTTTGATTTGCACAAATGACAATAACAATAATGCATTTATTGAACTAGATCGAAATTACAATGAACAAAACTTAATGAGCCAATGCATGAATATAAATCGGGGGGGAACATCCTTGAATAGGATGAAAAATTGTTTTAAAAAGGACATTAGAAGAACCCCTTTAGATATTGAAAACATACAATGAGTCAAGTAGCGAGACTTGAGTGTCATAACTAACTTTTGATTTAGCCTTGTCATGGATGCATGAAGGTGATTGGTAGTTGAGATTGGTTAGTGTTGTATGACTAAACCATAGAACGTATATGCATTAATTGAATTGGACTAAGATTTCTACAATTCGTAAACAAGTGAAGTTGATTAATGTCACATGCATGGAATGTGTGTGTGAAGATTCTTACTCTCTCTGTGCTATAGTCCAGTTGTGCATGAGAAGAGTTCTTAATTTTATTCACCATGAGAATGCATGATGAATAGTATATGCTTATGTCTTAATAGATTTAATGATGATTACCCTCTAATTAACTGGAATCCATTAGCATGGTATGTGTTTATCATTACTTGTTGAGAGGTAAAAATCATTGGAGCCTCGATTTAATGATGGTTGAATTTATCTCCACTATGGGAATGATGAATTTCTTATGCATGTTGCATTCCAGTGTGAACTTAATTGTAGAGGCATGTTCAGTGGGTAACATTTCTAGGACCCATTCATGGTATAACTACATGTGATAATTATCCATTAATAGACTACCTGTGTTAATACAGTTGTCAGTGAACTCTAACTACCTTCCCCAACCATAGATGCTTCCAAAGGAAAAAGGAAGCAAGGAGAAGGAAGAAGACTGTGCTGTAGGGACAGACGGAGATGGGAAAAAGAAAATCGCTACGTCTGGTAATGACCAGGTAGAGCAAGCTTTGAGTGTCAGAATCTTGCAGAGACTCTAAGTCTGGGGATGACTAGGTAACACTCGATGTGCATGTGAGTATTAAGGAGTTGGAAAATGATAACTATAATGTGTTGATGTAATTATTTTCATAATGTCTCCTTGAAGTCATTATTCTGAAAGGGACACATAGTAGTGTATGATAGTTGTTGCATCTAGCATCAAGTGGTAACTCTGGTGCGTGTGTGACACTTAGGAGATTATGCTTCTAATTGCATAAGTAGAGCCATTGCTTCCGGTAAGGGTGGTTTAACTTGTTGGTTATGCATGTTGATCCAAGGATAAGATAAGTGTCTTGTTAACTTTCTTGAAGAACACGTATGAATGTTTTATATGATTTCTTAGTATAGAAAGTATTTGAATGCATGCAATAAAAGAATGGTTCTTTTATAGATTTTCTTGGTAAAGAAAATGTGCTAAGGCATGCAGTTAAGGATTGATTATTTTGTATGTTTTCTTGGTAAAGAAAACAGGTAGTTCCTATTAGAAAGACTCCACGTGAGTCTTGTGTGTGAAATGCGTGTCTCTTGTCTATAAAATCCTTGCTAAATATAGCTAAAGTATCTTCTTGAGAAAAGAGGATGAGGTATATAAATGTCCTGAGGACATAGCATGGAAGGTGGCCAAGTTTGCTTGAATTAAAATATGTATCTTTATTTGATAAAAGCTTCTTGGAAAATATATATATATATATATATATATGCTAATTGCATTATGATTCTAGTTAGTTTCTAAGTCCTAGTGAAATGATTATGCATTACATGCATGATAAAAGATAACTAAGGATGTGCTTCTAGGCACATAGATATTCATCCCTAATTTCTTGAGGAAAGAATATACTACATATATACATAAATATAGTCTCATCCTAAGAGTATGCATACTTCATGTAGAAGATGCAGGATTTTATGAGAATTTTCTTGAAAATAAAAATAGAGGTTCTTTCCTTAAAGACACATTAGAATAGTGTTCATACAAGAACCAAAATCCTTACTTGTTTCATGAAACGAACTATGTGCATTGAAGTAAGGTAATTGTGTTAGGAGAACACATGTTGCATATTGGTAGCTATTGTGACTTTGAAATTGTAAGTCAGTGTGTACTTAGAGAAAGTGGTCATGCTAGCTTCCTTGAAAATAATAATCTCTTGGAGAGATTGTCTTGTTGGATGAACTGTGTCGATTGCTTGATTTTGATACATAAAGAATAAGTAAAACCTTGTTTTTGTATCTTGATTTGTATGCCTAAAGATAGATATCTTTAATAATTTCTTGAAAGGGAATCTTGAGAAATCCTCACATCGGAAGATAGAGAAATGAGGATTAAAATGACTTCCTTTAAGAAAGAGGTATGTGGTTTGTCGTATGAATGATGGTGGTCTTCTAGTGAAGGGAATAAGTGTTGCATACATTAAAGAAGGGCTTATATGATAAGCAATAGTATGCACAAAGATTAGTCATCGTGACATAAGAGTTATGTTCTTGTATGTTAGAGGAATTATGTTTAATTACACTGACAATGCATGACTAAAGCTAGCCACAGTAAACGTAAGATAATACTCCATTAATGATGATTTGAATTGGAACAACAGACTATGGCAAAATTGGGAATGCTGAGAGTATTAACTCAACTGTTGTTGACATTTATGCATTAATGAGTATTTGCATATGCTTTTATACATGAAAATATTGTATGCATGAACATTCTTGGAAATGGAATAGGTGTTAACTGATGCATATTTATAACTAACGTTGCTGATGGGATTAAGTAGTGGTAGCTTAACGGCAACAAGAAAACTCATCACATAAATTGCTGCAATATGAAATGCAATTATAAATGAGAAAGAATGATGTTATATGATATGCATGAATTATGTTATTTGGAAAATTTGCATGCATACAACGTGTATGATGGATATGTTTCCCATCAATCTTGATGTTGTGGACCCATGATGAGGGGTTAAGTGTAAATGCATGGTATACATGCATGTCTGTTGTGCTAATGATAATGTTCATATGGTTCATTGTGTAAATTACTTTGAGAAAGAGATGGAAAAAGAGAAATATTCATGCTATGTCTGGTTGGGATCAGATGGCATAAGAGGAAAGAATTTCCTGTGTACGCTACGTCTGGTTAGGATCAGATAGCGTTTACTGGCGAGACCAGTGTAATTGCGGTCGAGTAGGACCTGCAAGTGCTTGGGTTGATGGCAATACCTGCCCGGAGGGGTTGATGGTACTTGTCTACCCGGAGTTGGGTTGATGGCAGCTACCTGCCCGGAAGGGTTGATGGTACTTGTCTGCCCAGATCTCCTCTCCCTAGAATTCTTGAGCTGGTTGGCCAGTGGGATTCTATGTTAGACCTGGTAAGGTCTCTATCGAAGAAACTGTCTGGATGTGAAAATGACTCGGTTTGGTTATGGAAACCAGTTTCCATGGGTTGGGAATTCTTTAGTCCATTGTGGTTTCATGGCTAAAGGAATTAACTAATCAGCTATATGTTATGTTAGAAATAAATTTTACATATAGTTGTGCGAAATGTGTTATGCACTTTTAACAGGAAATGAGTTTAATGTTCAATAAGGAGTAATTGGAAAAAAAAAAAAACTTAACTCCTTTATTGTATTATTGATGTTGCGAACATCTTAGTGGGAGCTAAGACAGTTTTTGCTTGATGCAATGATTGACTGTTTTGATGATTAGAGAATTATGTGCTCTTTTGGTACTTCTCGAGGTACTTTGCGGATGTCTTTGGTAAGAATTCGTTCAGTATGCACGTGGAACGGTGATTTATCATTTGATGATTAGTATTAGTGCTCTTTAAGTACTTATAAAAGTACTGTGATTTAGAAAGCATCTAACATTGCAATTGATTGCTAGTCAAAAGTATTTCATTTGACTCAAAATATAGTGACTAATGTGATTGAATTATTAGTCATATATTACAGGAGTTACTTACCAGGGAAGGTTGAAGAGTTGTCCAACCACTATTAAATGTTTACATGAAGGTATTCATGATTTTCAAGAACAGATGGTAAGTAATGGTAAGTAGATACAGAGAATTGTTATCATGAATGAATAAGGGCCACGTGGTGGCGATTAGAAGTTGCATATTTTTGCAACTATTGATGCTTATAACTAATGATATTTCTTATGACTATATCATTACTATTTTTGTTTGTCATCTTTTCTTGGAATGGAATCGCTGATTTCAAGAGGAAAGGATCACATTTTGTGTGGTTTAGATGGTAACACGATGAGTAAAATCGCAAGTTCTCAATGAAAGAAAAACACCGAGGACGGTGTTCCTGTTAAGGGGGGGAGTATGTAACATCCCTATGCGTAAAATATTAATTAATGAAATAGTAATTCTTTTTAAAGAAATTACGAATTAGTTTCAACAACTAATACTTGTATCCATAGCGCTGTCAATTAAGAATGGCAGACAGGGGGCGCGTGTGGCGGCTTAAAAATGGGAACTGAAGCCACCTGCTTTTCTAGACGGTTTCGAGAAAGACAACCGCCAGATTAACTGCGAGCGAGTCATCGCTTCATGTAGGGGGCTTTAATGAGATTATGAACAAAACCCAATCCCCGAGCAAACTCCGGAACTGTTTTCTTGATGAGGAATGGTTCCTTGGGTGATATGCCTGTTATATATTAGTGTCCATCGCTGAACCGCGTATGAAAAGACTGCATAAATTCGTATTCAATTAGCCGAGTGTTATCTGCGCGTTTGGAGGGAGCTGGGACAGAACTTCATGCTAAGAGGAGGCAGCCATTGAAGAACTGAGGCCTCACCTCGAAACACTCAAATACATCAAAAGGTTAAGCTGTAGGAAGATCTTGTTCAGGTAGCGGCTCTCCGACCCAAGCAACTATTGTAATTTAATGTATCTGTTCACTGTGAAAGCTGCAAGGGTGAGGACAGAGTTGCAGTTATGAGAGTTTGAAGCTAGACCAAGAGACACAAATTTGTTTCTTTCAGTCACGAGGGGTAGGTATTGCGGATTTCATGCTTGAAATCACACTCAAGGTAAGTCCAAAATTATGCACACTCTTTTTAAAGAGGCGGTGATATGAGCAAGAAATGGAAATTGCTATGCAAAGAATTTGCCGATGCAAATGATAAGTCTATGGTGCCTTTCTTTTTGAAAAATCTGCGTTGTCTATGAACATATAAGTTTATGCATCCTGAAGGCATAATATTAGAATCTCACTTTAAAGTTCTTAGGCATTAAAATATTGCAGAGATATAAGTCCTCTTGAAAGTATTGGTTGCTTAGTTTATGCACAGTAAAAACTAAGTAGTTTTGTGATTTTCTTGAGAGTGTTAAAAGCTAAGTAGCTTTATTATTTCTTGGGATAAATTACACAAGGTTCTTACTAAGAACCCAAAATATCCTCTTGAGAAGAGATGTATAGGACATATAAAGTTCTTGAGGAGATTGTTGTTTTATATTTTCTTGGCAAAGAAAATGTATTAGGACATGTAAATAAAGATTATATATTCCTCTTGGTAAAGAGAATAGGGTTTTTACTTGAATAACCTAAAGAAGGTTTTTACCTAAATAACCTTAGTATGAATAATCTAATATATTACTACATGTAGATTAAGGTTATATATTCCTCTTGTAAAGAAAATATATTACCGCATGTAGATAAATATTGATTTTATATATATTTTCTTGGTAGAGAAAATATATTACTACATGTAGTTAAAGGTTGTTATTCCTATATATAGGAAAAGATGGTTATTATATATATTTGCAACATTAAAAGATAAGGAACATTTATTGTCTTTATATAACATGCATATGTGTTTATGTAAGAAAAGATAGGATGAATTCTCTTTTCTTAAAAAGGTATTTCGTAGTCTTTTCTTTCCTTTCCTGGAAGTGAATATAGATTGAAGAGGGTAGTTTGTGATATATTCTCATGGGTAGTGATGTCTCTTGAAAAACAATACTTGGTTATGAGAAAAATATGCATTAGTATGAATAAGTATTGTGAAAAGTAGAACAAGAGTTTACTAGTATATTATGCGTGCTCATGCATGTGTGAAAGATATTAAAGAATCTCTTAGAGGTTGATCATTGTTTGAATAATATTGTGACTAATCTTGTTGCCAAGATTGTTGATGACTGCATTGACAGGAAACGATGGCAGATGGTGCCAAGGAAGGTGATGTTTAACATTATGACAGGAAAAAGATTATTCGTTCATGCAGATGAAGTCAAGCTGCAGTATTGCCCATTGCTAGAACAATTATGCCACAAGGAACTTTGCATGTGGCGGTATGTAAATAAAAGATTACATGTAAATTGTATTAGCTTGTAGCTAGTTATGTGACAACCAAGTGATAACTTATTGTAATGATTTTATAACAATGGTTAAGGGATGGAATCCCTTATAAGCCATTGAGTGAGGGGTGAAAACCCTCACGAGCGTTTAATAAGAAGATTAAACGTTTGCTGGTTTTCACCCTACGGGGTTTCCAGGGTATTTCCGTGTTCAATGGTGTGATTGATGTGATTGCCTTTTGTGTCAGATGGATGATGTTGAACCCTTGATGTTGATGGATCTTTATTAGATTGTATGATTATCTAATATGTTAAGGTTATCAAGAAATGGATGCATGGATTCATGAGACAGTTTATGTTATTTCAGTGATGATTAAAGATTATGCAATGCTTATGAAACTTACTGTCTTTGATGGCAATTTACTTGCACCAATGAATATTATATTTAATGGTTAATAATGAATTGAGGAGTTGTGAATTGGTTAATTACTTGTGGTAATTTGTACGAAAAATTCTAACTCCCTACTTTTGCCTGTGAGGTTATCGGGGTATGTGACATTTTTGTTCTTAGGTTATTATTTAGTTTTATTTTAATATTTTAATACAATAATATATTCCAAATAAATTAAAAAAATTTAACATTTTTTAAAATTTTAATTTAGTTTAAAGTTTTTTAAAAAATGATACATGAAACTATATTTTTAATCGTTTATTTAAAATTTTAAGAAAAAATCATTTAAATATAAATAAAAATAATATCAAAATCTTGTTATAAATATTATCAAAATCAAATCAAAAAACAATACAATATGAATTATATATATATATATAGAGAGAGAGAGATATATATATAATTAATATATTTTTCTAATTAATAAAAAAGTGCATTTAATATATATTTTTAACTAGTTGCTTAACATAATCTGCACTTTCAACATTATATGCCTACACCGCCTCTTTGATGATTTCAGCATCGGTGCGCCGACTGCTCCTCCTCAGGTGTCACGCCCCTAAATTGGCGGTAATCTTCCAACCGCACTATAGCGAGGTGCGGCACCACCGAACACTTTCTTTTCACCAATACTTATGTTCATGGACTACGCCTAACATTCCATACTTAGCTTATTTTTCGTTACCAAGTATTATCTTTATCCTTTATACAGATGAAAACCCATACATATTCATCATCAACAGCGATTAACACATATACAACTGCACAATAGTATAAAGGGAGGGGCAACTCCCTGCAATATGAGTCTGCCCGAATCAATATATATAATCTTCACTTTTATAAGTACAAGTTAAATCTTAGGAAACCCCAAATTTACACTTAGCCAAATTTCCAACTTTCAGCAAACTCGGTTGCCAAGCTCGTCGGTGCCTCCGCACGGTCGCCGCACAACTCACTAACCATTCGTTTACCTTGTCGCACGATCGTGTTGTTTGCCCAACTTGGGCACACTTCGTCGTAACCAAGCCACCACACACGGGTGCCTCCACACGAGTCACGCCTCCATTCACAACTCCAACACTTCACAGTTTCCACCGTTTCGTCGTGCACGGTGCACCCTACCCGGGTCGCCCGTCCACACGATCCTTCAGTTCAGCATGCATGGCGCGCCCTCACCCGTCTGCCCATCCGCACGTCCCCTCGTTCACCCGTTCACCCAACTCGTCCACCCGTACTCATTCACCTGAGTCGCCACACGAATTCACCCGGGTCACCCAACGACCTCACCTGGTTCGCCTGAACGACTTCACCTGGGTCGCTTGACGACCTCACCCGGCTCGCCTGAACAACTTCACCCGAGTCGCCCCACGACCTCACCCGGTTCACCGAACGACCTCACCCAAGTTTTCTACCCGACGACCTCGCCTGAGTTTTCTCCCCAATGACCTTGCCTGAGTTCTTCCTGAACGACCTCACCCGAGTTTTCCCTCGCCCGAGTTTTCTGCACAAGTTTCCTACACGAGTTTTTTGCCCGAATTTTCTCACCTGAGTTTCTTGCACGAGTTTTTCACCCGAGTGCGGCCCGTCATGCTAGCTCATCCACGCATTGCAGAACTACTCTCATCGAAATCATGTTGACTGAATGATTGATGGCTCGTCTCCACAAACGCTCCAATATATACGGGCGGGTGGCAGGTTGTGTCACTCGGAAAACCCACGCCCAAAGCCCAAGTCGACTCGTTCAACATGTTGCCTTCGCCCGAGTGGAGGGTCTACTCGCCCAACTTGTGGGACTGCCCTCTCAACTCACCCAACATCGTATAAACTCGTCTCTTTCTTCATTTCGCACGCATTTCACACAAGTCCTTCGCACGCACTTCGCATGGTGAAGGTAACCTGGACCGTAGGTCCTTACATCCTCCCCCACTTGAATTCATTGTCGTCCACGACAATATCTCATCCTGGCAACCATCTGTCACCAAGATATCCATACCAAGGCATATACTCCATCGGTATGTCATACATCGGAAAATCATCTCAATCCATGATCATCAACCACCCTGTCACAATCTCCACACGCTGCTTCCCATCATCGAAGGCTAGCCCCTCCATCTCAAGTTGCATGCCAACCTCATCATGTATCGTCCTCTTGTTAACTACTGCCATGATACTCTAAAAAATGCCAATACATCTCTTCACATTGCATGCCCTCATGACTCAAACTATTTGGGTAGCTAATCCAACTATCATGCTCAAATCATAAGAATGTCCATCCATATGCCATCATCAGTCATTTCTCAAAACATCTTGTCACATCATCAACTCGATCAAGAATCCATCTGCATACAAGTGTAAGCCATGCTCAGGTCCATGAAGTAGTCCTCATCTCATCTGCAACATGTTGTCCATGATGTTTGGTGTCAATGTGCTACATGAAATCAGTAGCATCTATCCCAACATTATCCATCCGCAAAATATCCATCTGCTCAAGTCTGCCATAGAAAAAAGTATACACCTGTCTCATCTATGCATGTGCTACCCATGATCATAGATCAATCAGCTCCCATGTGTCAAAAGTGGTTAAGTCTCAGCTCAACTCATGCCCAAGTGTTGCCACCAAGGCATCATCATCGTTGTAACTCCATCACTCCAAATTGTCTCATATCGATCCTCCACATCAAGTCACTCTTTCAAGCCACACCCATTCATGCACTCGATAGTATGTACCCCATTCTACATCAAAGTCTCTAACCTTAGCTCCTCAATGCATTAGATCCTCTAAGTCCACCATATATGAAGTTTCCAAAAGTCACAACCTCATGTCACCATGAGCTCCATGAGTCATCTCCAACCAACACTCTAGCAATCATACAAGTCTCGGCCCAAAGGTCTCTGCGAGATGCCTCAGCTATCCATGTAGTAGGAATGCTGCTCACGACTCCATCCAAGTCCATGGTCTTGTTGTACAAGAATGTCCAACATCTCCATCGGCTCATAAATAAAACATCTCCATGTCACACCAGCAAATCTACCTGCACAACATCCCTACCTTGGCACTCATTGGATTCCCATAAGTGACACCTCTATAAGTGCTCCTGCATAATGTCCCTGCATAAGACTGCCATGCTCCATGTTTCCAACCTGATGTCCATGACACAAGTTGCCCATGTTGTTCAACCACGTAGACCCATCACAACAATCGGTCATCCCCATCCAAGTCTGCAATCTTTGGCCTAGTGAGCCGGTCACCCAACCATATCATCATCACATCATGAGTTCCTTCCATCATAGCTCCTCCACTAAAGGTTCCACCAAGACTTGCTCTTGGTCTCAGCCATGAGAATTCCACCCAAGTATCATTATACTCAAGTGTGTGCCCTCCTCCAATATGTGCATGATTCATGCCTGACACTTAGCCAATTATCCATGTGGCTAAAGCATGACCGAATCCTCTCGCAATGATCATCATGTTCCTCCCTTGTCATGGGCCTTTGTACCTTCTATCATAAGGTCACAAACAACCCCAACAAGTCCTGCAACAGTCAACAATCCTTGCTTCTCCATACAAGGTATCATCATAGACATCCATGGTAAGATCCCCCCTTGCATCGGCAAACTGACTTTGCCCTTCCCTGCATACGGTTCATCTACCAAATGCTCAAGTGAAACACAAGTATCAATAATACTTACATCATCATCATGAGGCTCCTCCATGTGAGTATCCTCATCCATCCATGTCTACAAACTGCACGATCCTGGTCCAACTTGATCAACTCAAGTTCATCCTCCATCATTGTCATATCTGCAACATCCTCAATCATCACAGCTTCCTCTTCCTTATTAGCACAATCTGCATCTTCATCCTGCTCCATTGTCCAACCAAGTTGAAGAAGTTTGTCTTCAACATTCTTTTCCAAGACTTGAAGTTCCTTTCAAATCCAGGGATTCTCTTCTTTCATCTGCTTTAACCTGTATAAGGTAAGCAAGAGCTTCCCTTCGCATTCTTCCAAACCTGCCATATCTTGTCGTTCATCTTTGTCCAAGCACGATGCTTCACCTCTGCTAAACCTGTTTCACCATTCACCTGAATCACCCTGACATTATACCTGTTACTTGCAAAGCTTGAACTTCCTTTCAAGTCTTCAGTCTCCGTAGAATCATCTCCTTGATTCAGTTCACCAGCTCCCTGGCACTAGCTCCGTTACCACCTGTCACGCCCCTACACTGGCGGTAATCTTCCAACTGCACTATAGCGAGGTGCTGCACCACCAAACACTTTCTTTTCACCAATACTTATGTTCATGGACTACGCCTAACATTGCATACTTAGTTTTTGTTTCGTTACCAAGTATTATCTTTATCCTTTATACAGATGAAAACCCATACATATTCATCATCAATAGAAATTAACACATATACAATTGCACAACAGTATAAAGGGAGGGGCAACTCCCTGTATGAGTCTGCCCGAATCAATATATATAATCTTCACTTTTATAAGTACAAGTTAAATCTTGGGAAACCCCAAATTTACACTTAGCCAAATTTCCAGCTTTCGGCAAACTTGGTTGCCAAGCTCGTCGGCGCCTCCCCACGATCGTCACTTGACTCACCAACCCTTCATTCACCTCGTCACATGATCATGTTGTTTGCCCAAATTGGGCGCACCTCGTCGTAACCAAGTTGCCACACACGGGCGCCTCCACACGAGTCACACCTCCATTCACAACTCCAACACTTCACCATTTCCATTGTTTCGTCATGTACGGCGCGCCCTACCCGGGTCGCCCGTCCGCATGATCCTTCGTTTCAGCATGCACAGCGCGCCCTCGCCCGGCCGCCCGTCCACACGTCCACCTGTTTTCCCAACTCGTCCACCCAAACTTGTTCACCCAAGTCACCACACGACTTCACCCAAGTCCCTCGACGACCTCACCTGGTTCGCCCGAACAACTTCACCTGGGTCGCTCGACGACCTCACCCAACTCGCCTAAACGACTTCACCCGGGTCGCCCGACGACCTCACCTAGTTCGCCCGAACAACCTCACCCGAGTTTTCTGCCTGACAACCTCGCCTGAGTTTTCTGCCTGATGACCTCGCCTAAGTTCTGCCTGAATGACCTCACCCAAGTTTGCCCTTGCCTGAGTTTTCTGCATGAGTTTCCTGCACGAGTTTTTCACCCAACTTTTCTCACCCGAGTTTCGTACACGAGTTTTTCACCCAAGTTCGGCCCGTCGTGCCGGCTCATCCACGCACCGCAGAACTCCTCTCATCGAACTCATGTTGACTGAATGATTGATGGCTCATCTCCACAAACGCTCCACCAATATATATGGGTGGGTGGTGGGTTGTGTCACCCAACCACCCCATGCCCAAATCCCAAGCCGAATCGTTCAACATGTTGCCTTCGCCCGAGTGGAGGGTCGGCCCATCCAACTCGTGGGACCGCCCTCTCAACTCACCCAACATCGTATAAACTCGCCTCTTGGTTCATTTCGTCGCATTTCGCACAAGTCCTTCGCACGCGCTTCGCATGGTGAAGGTGACCTGGACCACAGGTCCTTACATCAGGGGTCCAGCGGATGGAGATTCTATGTCTATGTATTTCCTTTGGTGATGACTATTACCATGGCCTATCGAAATCGACAAACTTGCACCCTGAGACATCATAAAAAGAGCACTTTCAAACTCAGCACGATTGGGCCAGTGAAGGTACACCAACAACAGTGTGAGACTATATTTTCTCATGTAGTCATAGTAGACACATGAATTAGAAATACCTACTACATTAACATTAGAGAGCAACACAAGACAGATGCAGTCATGATGGAGCCACCGAAATAGAACCAATTTTGTCTCAGGTGGACTACTCCATCATTTATATACTCTATGAAATACCTGTTGCATAGAGAAACTACAAGAGAAATCCCTTGTTGTTGCAATAGTAACCCATAACATTGTTTACATTAAGTAGCACCTCGCTAGACTGAGGCCCCAAGAAAACCATGCTATAGAACTCATTGAACCAAACTAGACAATTCACAGACTGAACCTGGAGGAGAGCCAACTACATAAATAACCTACTGCCTTTTTTAGGCTGCCAAAATCCTAACCTACCCCACCATCCTTGGACATAGATAAAAATTCCCATGCAGTAGATGAGAGTGCCAAACACTACTGGGAGCGAGATAGAAAGAACACACTGAATATAGAATTCTTCTTACAGAGAAACCACGGATAGACGACCTCCAAAACAAACAATTCCAGACCATCCCACAACCCTTTTATTATCCCGAATACGACATACATATTGCAAACACAGAGATGAATTAAGACAAGAAATACACTTGATAACACTTTCCATGCATCAAGACAATGCAGATGGAGTTGGTGAGTAGCAACTCCTCCTCGAGCTCTCTAGCGCTATGGAGAAACACCACCACAGCAAAACTAACCAGCTATACAAGTTGAGGAGAGAAATTCCCGCCAACGGAGTCTCTTATGTGGTACCCATATTGATGATTTGTGGTACCCATATTTATTGTTTTGGTGCAATAGACACCTTTCCTTACCCTTAATATTGATTACATGCTTGGTATTACATGGAAAATTATTACTTTAGCAGATCAGGGACAAATTCCATTCTTTGAATAACCTTCCTTGTCAAGAAAAACACCTCCAAGCCCTAGGAAAAATTTAATTAGGTTAAAGAAAAATATATTTTTAATGTTAAAACCTACGTGTGCATAAAAGTTCAGATCGGGCTAAGGAAAAATTGGTTCTACAATGAAGCATATAAATATAGGACAAGTCATTTTCATTTGGAATCACATAAACTCATCCATTCTCCTCTCTATCCTCTTGTTATTAGTTTATACATCTTAAATTACAGGTCTTTCTCTAACACATGTAAAGGGTTTGGAGGAATTTTGGATTTTCTGCATTGAATTTCTAATGGGAGACTTTTCACTAGACATTGACAAGGTTTAACTTGAAGCTTTGACCTCCTTTAGCCTGGAAATTTTTTATTTCTTGAGGATGAAATTTTATGTGGAGGAGTTTAATTTTTATAGGCACTTTTGACTACTACTAATCATTAACTTTGACCTCTACAAGTTGAAGTTTGACCTCAAAACATTCCTCTCTTATTGACTAGGTTTGACCAAGTTATTTGGGGCTATTTTGACATCACTTTGAATAGAAATGGAGGTTTAGTTTCTTGACCTTTCACCAAGCATATGTGTTGGTTGTTTGACCATTGACTTGTGACTGGTTAGGGCATCCTTGATTTTTGTTGGCTTTAACTAGATTTGAATTTTTGTTTCATCTCTTGAATTTTCTGATATTAGTTGTTTGAAGGTCAAATTTGTTCGCGTTTGACTCTTGAAGGTGAATTGGATCATTATATTCTCTTTCTTGAAAATTTTATGACTATCTAATAAGAATATGAATTTGAAAGGGTTTTCCCCATTGTGGGTATTTCCTTGGTCTTTGACCAAATCCCGGTGTCTCTAACTGTTCTTGAGTGTCTTCTATTATACATTGCATTGATTGTTCTATCTACAATTTCTATTTGATCATTAAAATATTAAATTTGTTTGAAAGAGATTTCTAATTGAAGTAAATACTTGGGATAATGTGATTGTATCAACATAGAACAGTGGAAAATTAACATGAAATCAAAGCCAAGGTAAAGACAAGCCCAAGGAAACAAGAGACAAGAGCATTAATCTTTGGAAGAAATTGGAGGACCCTATTTAACTTGGTCAATATGTCTACCTCTTCAAGGATTCTCAGAAACTGGGTGACTCGTCAAACTATATTTCCTGGAAGATCAAGTTGGAAGTGATATTGAATGAAAATGACATCTTGTAATATGTGTAATGAAATGTTCCTATACCTCCAAAGAATGCTCCTACTGTGTCCAAACTAAGAACATGAAATATGATCTCAAAGCCAAGAAAAGCCTCATTGATGGTTTTGAATTTCATTTGCTTGTATATGTTGTAAGCTTAAAGTAGTCTAAGGATAATTATGACAAGTTGGTTGGGATGTATGAGGTAAACACATTCAATCTCATCCTCTCCTTGAAACGTCAACTCAAGTACATGACAATGAACAAAGGTGAATCTTTGAAATCATATGTCATGACGGTATCCTGCATAAGGGATCAATTCCAAACTACAGGAGAGCTTATATCTAATGGAGGGCTCACGATGGTGACTCTTCAAGGCCTTCCTCATATTTAGGAAATCTTCATTACTACTATCATCAACAATAATGTACTCTTGACATTTGATCATCTTGTTGGTAAACACACTCAAGAGGAGACTAGGGTGATTACCAGAGGTAGGAATCAAAAGGATGAAGAATGAGAACCCTCTGCATCTACTGATCAAGACAATATGAGAAAAGGAAAAGGAATATCATCTAGTTTAGAAAAGAATCCCCATGAATCTAGCACCTCAAGAAAAGAGCAAGTATAACTAAATGATTTAACTATAACAAGGATGGTTATTATTGTTGAGAATACTCAGAAAAGAGAAATGATTCAAGATACAAATAGAACAACAATTTAAACTTCAACAATAACATGTTGAATAATAATCGAAGAAGAGGAGATTATCGAGGAAGAGGAGATGGTAGAAGAAGAAGGGATGATAGAAGAAGAATAGATGCTTTAGATGATCACGAAGAAGGTCATCATGCTCAAAATTGGCCAAGGAACTCTAGGTATGAAAATATGCAACTTCTATCCAAATATGAATATAGTTTTATTTTTTGTGTTTCTATTTTTCCCCTCCAGATTCAAAAGATAATTGGCATGTAGTTAGTGGGGCTTCTAGACATTTCTCTGGACATCAAGAAGTCCTCTCAAACCTAGTTGAGAGGGATACCAATTTGAAAATCATCTTTTGACACAACTCTACTCATCCTGTAAAGGGTTTTGGTTCTATCATATTCCATTTGGACTCTGGTGAATCTGATCTCCATGATGTGATGTATGTTTTAGAACTAAAGAATAACATGGTATCTATATTTTGCTTGGAAGACAAAGGAATGAAATTAGACTTCATAAAAGGAAAAAACCTCACCTAGCGTGTGGAATCTCGCATGAGTATTTCTTTTAGCTTTGCATATAGAATTGAAGGAATCTATGGAACCAATGGAGGATATCTACTAGTAATTGTGTATGACATCAATCATCAAAGTGAGTTATGGAACCAACGGTTGGCACATCCACATTATGATGTCCTGCTGAAACGAAGGAAGTTGGTTTCTGGGATGCCTAATGTTTAAGCTAGTCTTGATAGAGTATTTCTGAGATGTGTCACTAGAAAGAAGACAAGTGTGACATTCCCCTTTAGCAATAAATAGATCAACGCTATTATTCAAATCATTCATTCTGACCTGTGTGGACCCGTGCCAGTGGACTCTCTTGGTAGCCATTTCTACTAAATAATATGTATCAACAACTTCTTTAGGAAGACATGGATATTATTCTTGAAGCATAAGGATGATTATTTTGATATGTTCAAGGACTTCAAGGCGTTAATAGAAAATCAAATAATGTAGAATATCAAGGTTTTCATGTTTAAAAATAGTGGAAAATATACTTCAAATGAGTTTGTTGACTTTTACAAGAAGGTTGGAATCAAGAAGGAAACTATTGTACCTTATAATATTGAGAAAAATGGTGTGTCTAAAAGAAAGAACATGCACATTGCAGAATCTTTCCGAGTTATGCTACATGATCAAAAGATGTCGAAGTTCCTCCGGGAGAAGCTAAAAATACAACAATATATGTACAAAACAATGTTCCTCATCAAGATTTGGCTAACAAGACTACGAAATAAGTCATCACTGGTATGAATCATCACATTAGACATCTTAGGATATTTTGTTTCCCCATCTAGTTCCATGTGTCGAAGGATAAGAGGAACAAATTGGAAATCAACGAAAAGAAAGGTATATTTGTTGGATATTTTGAAAACTATAAAGCCTTTAGAATGTATATATATATATATATATATATATATATATATATATATATATATATATATATATATATATATATATATATATATATATATATGGTCAAAGGAAGATCAAGTTTAGCACGGATGTAACTTTGGATGAAGATTTCACCCTTGAAAAAGCAAGTGACCTTCTTCCACCATCTCTTGAGAATAAATATGATGATGTGGACCTACTAAAAGGTCCTTCTATGCTTGAACTAGAGGAATATGTTTAAGGTGATCCCATGGAACCTACAGACCCCTTGGATCCTCCTATAAATGATCCCCCTATTAGGAAGAGAGCATTATGGATTCCCGATACATTAAAGGATTTTGAGAGATAAGATCCTTCCAAAGGGACCTTTCAACAAAGTCATAAGCCATGCCAATACTAGGGATATGTTGTAGCTATGAGCTCCATGATATAAGCTAAACCTCCTACTTTTGAAGGATAAGTGGAGGGAGTTTGGAAAGATGCCATGGCATACGAGTATGAATTGATTATGAAGAACGATGTATTAGATATTGTTTCGACACCTAAAGGAAAGTCTATCGTAACTTTGAAGTTGTTATACAAGATTAAGTATGGAGCTAGTGGGAGAATTTAGAAATATAAAGCAAGGTTTGTGGCTCAATGTTTCTCCTAGAAAGATGGAGAAAAATATGATGATATATTTGTTCCCATTTCCCAAACTACCATTAGATCAATTGTTTTCCTTGCTACTAGTCAAGGACAGAATCTTCATTAGATGCATGTGAAGACTACATTCATGGCATACTAAGAGAAGAAGTATATTTTGAGCATCCTTAGGGATTTGAAGTAAAGGATAGGAATAATTATGTTGGTAGATTGACGAAAAAATATATGGTTTGAAGAAATCTCCCAGAGCCTAGTACACATGCATTGACAGTTACCTACTGAAGCTCGGATTCACATCAAGCAATGCAGCCCTGAAACTCTACTCGAAAGTAGTCCAAGGCATGCCTTTGATTTTTGTTTTATATGTTGATGATGCATTCTGGATGGGTAGTGAATAATTTATTCTTGAGTGTAAGAGGGACCTGGCCTCTAAGTTTGAAATGAAATATCTTGGATTGATGCATTACTTCCTGGGATTAAAATTATGGAAAATATATGGTGAGGTTCTCGTCTCTCCAGGAAAATATTTTGTGAAGCTCTTGGAAAAAAATTTATTCATAGAATGAAAGACCCTAGACACATAGATGGAGATAAACTTCATGAAATTATGTGAATATGTTGTTGGAAACAACTTGGTGAATCCCTACGAGTACCGACAATCGATTGGGGCATTAATGTTCCTTTTGAACACTCGTCCAAACATATGTTTTGTAGTCAACACCTTGAGTTAATTCATGACTTATCCCCTCCACACACATTGGGTTATTGCCAAACATGTACTGAGATACTTGCATGGGACGATCAATCTTGGTATAAGATATACTACAAGAGATGTGAGACTTCATGGGTACGCTCATGCTGACTGGGAAAAAAAAATTATTGAAACGAAGAGCATGTCAAGGTGTTGCTTTAGCTTGGCATCTGCGACGATATATTGGATGAGCAGAAAAAAGAATTTCATAGCTTTAAGCATGGCCGGGGAAGAGTACATTGTTACTAGCATGGCTAGATGTGATGCAGTTTAGTTGAGGAAGCACTTTGGAGAGTATTTTGAGGAGGTCATTGATATGACTGTGATCTATTGTGACAACAAGAATGGGATTCCATTGGTAGATAATCCCATATCTCATGAAAAGTCCAAGCATATCAAGATTATGTAGTATTATATATGAAACATATCGCAAAGAGGATTAGCGAGGCTCCATCCGATTTCGACTGATGAATAGATAAAATATATACTCACCAAGGATTTATTGAAATTTAAGTTCTTGGTCTTCATAGAATAGCGTAGAATGATGATGTGGTGCTCCTAGGTAAGGGTCCTAGTAGATCAAGAACTCTAACTGACCTCTTCCCCCACGTTGAGCTCCCAAGTTTAGGAATGGATTAGTAAGGGATCTTTGGGTGGATGGAAATATAGGAAATATGATAGGATGTGATCCTTACCACTGTTGTAACTCAATCTCACTTATTTTCACTAGGTGATAAGAGGGAGTGTGACCTTTAATTTGATCTTGCTAATTGTCACAGGTCAATAGGATAGACTGTCATCCTTGCCCTTGTAGTAAGTAGATCTTGCTTTTTGTCCTTGGATAAAGGGTGGTAGCTTTAGCTACCCTATGATGTAAAATTATTGTTCTTTTAGATTAGAGAGTGTTTAGTAGATGAGTAGAGATGATAAGATATGACATTTTAATTGATGATAAAGAAACTTTGGAGATAGGACATATGTCATAGTTGGTAATTTTACCCTAGCTAAGAGGGAGTGTTAATTTAGTAGCTCAGGGAGAAATTCCCTCTTTTGGATAGCCCTCCTAATAAATAAAGACATACCTTAGCCCTTGGAATAATTTTATTTTGTTAAGTAAAATTATATTTTTAATGTGAAATCCCATGTGTAGAAACGTTTATGTTAGCGCAAGGACAAATTGGTTCTCCAAGGAAGCATATAAATACAAAACACGTTAATCTCATTTGGAATCACATAAACTCATCCATTCTCCTCTCTCTACTCTTGTGGTTGGTTCATACATCTGAAATTTTAGTTCACTCTATCACAAATGTGAAGGGTTTGGAGGAAATTTTGATTTTATATGTTGACTTTCTACTGGGAGACTTTTGACTAACCATTGACAAAGTTTTACTTTGATTTTTTACCTCGTTGGACTTGGAAATTTTCTATTTCTTGAGGTTGAACATTGACTTTGACCTTTGCAACCTAAAGTTTGATTGTAGAATTTTTCTCTCTTCGTTCACCAAGTTTGGCTGAGTTGTTTGGGGCTCTTTTCACATCATTTTGACCAACAAAGCAGGCCGAGTTTCCTTCCTTTTGACAAAGCTGATTGGGAGGATGTTTGAATGTTGCCTTATGACTCATTAGGGCATATTTGACTATTATTTCCTGTTATTGACTTAGACTATGTTGATCTTGGACTCTTTATTGATGTATTGGATCATTATATTCTCTCTATTGAACATTTTATGACTATCTAATAAGAAGATGAATTTGAACATGTTTCCCCATTATGGCTATTTACCTAGTCTTTGACCAAATCCTGGTGTCTCTAATTTCTATTGACTATCTTCTACTATAGATTTCATTTATTTTTATATATACAATTTCAAGTGATGAATGAAATATTAGTTTTTTTTGAAAGAGATTTCTAGTTGAAGTAAAGAATTAGGATAATGTGATTGTATCAACATAGAATAGTGGAAAATTAACATTGAATCAAAGCCAAGGTAAATACAAGATGAAGTAAACGAGAGACAAGAGAAAACATCTTTGGAAGAAGTTGAAGGAGCCTATTTGACATGGTCAAGATGTCTAACTCTTCAATGATTCTCAAGAACTGGGTGACTCATCAAACTTTACTTCTCAAAATATCAAGTTGGAAGTGATATTTGATGTCTTGGAATATGTTGAAGGAAAGGTTCATATACCTTCAGAGAATACTCCTACTGATACCAAATCTAAGTATAGGAAAGGTGATCTCAAAGCCAAGAAAACTATCATTGATGGTTTTCAAGTTCATTTGCTTGTTTATGTTGGAATCTTAAAGAGTCAAGGTCAACAACTTGAATCACATCCTCTCCTTGAAAAATCAACTCAAGGAAATGAAGTTGAACAAAGGTGAGTCTATCAAATCTTATGTCATGAGGGTATCTTGCATAAGGGATCAATTGTAGACTACAAGAGAGGCTATATCTAATAGAGATCTTGTGAAGGTGACTCTTCAAGATCTCCCTCATATTTTGGAACCCTTCATTACTACTATAAGCAAAAATAATGTACTCCTGATATTTAATGAGCTCATTGGTAAACTCACTCAAGAGGAGATAAGAATGATTATCATAGAGAGGAATAAAAAGGATGAAGAAGGGGAACCCTTCACATTTACTGATCAAGATAATAGGAGAAAAGGAAGAGGAATATCATATGGTTTAGAAAGGCCTCCCCTTGAATCTCAGACCACAACAGAAGAGGAAGTATAATTAAATGATTTAACTTCCACAAGCATGTTCATTATGGTTGAGAATGCTCGAAAAAGAGAAATGATTCAAGATACAACTACAAAAACAATTGACTATGTCTATGTCTATGTCTGTGACTATGTCTATGTCTATGTCTATGTCTACGTGACTAGGAGTCTATGCCTATCATAGATGAAGGGACACTATCCACATTGCTGGGCATCAAAGATTCCATATACTCCAATAATGGTCGATGTAGAAGGTTGCATTCAAAATCTGGTGTTTAGATTTCCAGAAGATGGTCCATGGTATCGAGTATCCATTCAGTATGAAAACCATGAAGGACCCTCACACTTTGATGTGCATTACGAAAGTGGTCATCAAAGAGCGAAGATTTATAGCGTGAATTTGAATGACAGTAACCAGATTGAGGAAATGAGAGCAAGATTTCCATTACAAGATTCCCTAATCATATTCTTTACTTTATACCTTATTTTCTACATAATATGACTTATCATAATTACATTCTGATGCTTCTTTAGATTTAGATTTATAAGTAGATTAAAAGATTTTGAAACTAGATTTATGAGTAGATTAAAAGATTTTGGAATAAATCTGTGTGACCACAAATCTCCTTATTTAACTGTTAGATCACATTCTGGGAACAATAAATAATATTGTTCCATGATTATTATTACATTTGATGTGATTACAGATCACATCAGGTACCGCCAAGGTTTTATGGGAAGACGACCCGTCAATGATATCCGCTTGTTATACAGTTTCTTGAAAGGGTGTTACAGGAAAGTAAGATAGGCATAGACAAATGAAAGCCGATGTCATGAATGTATTTATAGTGGAGAGGAGGGAACGAGAGAGTTGTAACTGTGATATTTGTTGCAACGATGACAGGTATGTTTCTCGTATTAATTTTATATTCATATTCATGATTTATTCTTCAGTTTTGGTTGCATAGTTTAGAGTAGAAGAATTTTCAATCTTCTTGTCCTTTATTTCTACTATGTCTCCCCATCCTCTTTGGTTTTTAAATATTTATGCTTTTTTATTGCTCCTTCATCGCATTAATTTCTTATCTACAATGTCTCATTAAATCTTCTTAGTTTTTAGTTATTTTCTTTCAATTTTCTTGCTTTGTTCTTGGTCATTATTGTAGGTTTTAACCCTGTACAGAAATTACCTGCATACGAATTCTAAAACACAGAAAATAAACAATGTGAGAGCATAACACATAAAATGCATATACACAGAGATTTTTCCTTAGATCCCAAAACTGGGACTATCAGCTTGATTTTTCATTATGTTCCTTTCAATGTTACAATACATATTTATACATGCTGAAGCATCCAATACCATGGACCAAAAACCATCGCATCAAAAACCATGTGCGAAAATCATGCACAGAACCATAGGTAGGTCTGCCCAACCTACTATAGGGTCCAAAAAACAAAATTTTTCGGGGCGCTGCCCCGGACCACATAGAAGGGGGTTACCTGCACCCCTCAAACCCCCTGTGACCCCTCCCCCTGGCTGCGTAATCAGCGCAATGAAAGGGGGGTTGTACCCCCCCTCTAACCTCCCCAGTTAACTACGTGGGCTAGTTGTGGAAATAATATAACACAACCCAGCATTCTCCCACTTGTTGTTTTCTTTCCACAGGGGGCCACAAGAGAGCTTAGTCATTTATACAGCCCTACAACACTCATTGTTTCTCTACAGCAAGAGAACTTCTCAGAGCTCACAGATTTTGTCAATGCATCTGCATTATTCTTCAAAGTGTCCACCTTTACCAGCAACACCTTTTTGTCTTCTATCATATCCCTCAAAAAGTGATACTAAACATCAATGTGCTTTGTCTTTGAATGATATGCAGGGTTCTTTGCTATGAAAATTTCACTTTGGTTATCATAGTCTATCCTTATAGCTCCTTATACTAACCCCATACTTGAACATAATCTCTGCAACCAAACTGCTTCCTTGCTTGTATGAGTAGCTGCCATGTATTATGCCTTTGTAGTTGATAGTGCCATTACATATTGTTTCTTACTCATCCAACTAACTTCACCTCCAAATAGGTTAAACACATACCCACTTGTAGATCATCTCTGATCCAGATCTCCAGCCTAATTTGCATCAATAAAGCCATGAATATCCAACACTCTGTCCAATCCCGGTCTTCCTTTGTAGCACAAACCATAATCACTAGTGCCATGCAAATACCTGAAAACTCGCTTCACTACTGTCCAGTGCTCCTTCCCTAGTTTTGACATAAACTTGCTCAATATTCCCACTGCATGTGCAATGTCTGGTCTAGTATAGACCATTGCATAGATTAGGCTACTGACTGCACTTGCATATGGAACATGGGACATGTCCTCTTCCTATTCTTGTGTCTTGGGACACTGTTCAGTAGATAACTTCACACCTACAGGAATAGGAACCTTCACCGGTTTACTATACCGCATATTAAACCTCTGCAGTATTGTCTCGACATAATTCCTCTGGTTTAACTAGAGCTTCCTCTTTGCCCGATCTATTTTAATTTCCATGCCCAAAATATAGTTAGCAGCACTGAGATCTTTCATGTCGAATTTGGAGGACAACTGGGTCTTCAAATCCTGGATAATTTCTGTCATTTCCAAACATCAACATATCATCCACATACAAGACCAGATAAATAACACGATCACCAATTAATTTAAATTACACACAGTGATCTGCTTTTCTTCTGGTGAAGCCAAGTCCCCATATAAATGTATCAAATTTCTGATACCACATCATTGGTGACTATTTTAACCCATACAGAGACTTCTTTAACTTGCATACCAAATCTTTCTTACCCTTCATCGCAAAGCCTTCAGGTTGCTTCATGTAGATTTCCTCTTCTAGATCCCCGTGAAGAAATGTTATCTTCACATCCATCTGTTCTACCTCAAAATCAAAAGTAGTAGCAACAGATAAAAGTAATCTAATAGACGTTACCTTGGAAAATGGAGAAAAAATATCACCAAAATCAATTCCCGACACCTAGGAATAACCATTTGCTACCAACCGAGCTTTGTATTTCTCCACCTTTCCTTCTACATTTGTCTTATTTTTGAACACCCATTTGCTGCCAATGGGTTTCCTTCCAGCCGACAACTCCACCAGATCCCAAGCCTCATTTTTGTGCAAAGATGCCATTCCATCAAGCATGGCCTCTTTCTAGAGTTTTCCATCATCTGAATGTACTGCTTCCTTCATAGTTATGGGATCATCATTAGTAATAGATAGAGAAAAATTTGAACATAAAGCAGATGAACTATACCTTTCTGACTCCCTTCTTTCTCGAACTAATCTTCTCACACTCAGAGTTTTTGGCTCTTCATCTTCTGATTCCTCCTCTATTGTAGAGTTTGATTCTTCCTCCTTAAGCTCAAACTCTATCTTCTCAGGTTCCTTTGGTTGCACTTCATGTTTAATAACATCTTTTACCTCTCTGAACACAACATCTCAGCTGTACACAACCTTCCTTGTACTGGGTTCTAAATATTATAACCCTTTAAACCATCCTTATACCCAATAAAGATGCACTTTTCATATTTATTATCCAACTTGGTTCGTTTCTCCTTTGGAACTTGTACATATGCATCACATCCAAATACCCTCAGATGCGAAAGAGAGGGTTTCTTACCAGTCCATACCTCTTCTGGAGTCTTATCCTCCAACACTGATGAAGGTGATCTGTTGACCAGGTAACATGTTGTCTCCACCACCTCTACCCAAAATTCCTGTCCTAACCCAACACCACTGAGCATGCTTCTTGCCCTTTCCATCAACGTCTTGTTCATTCTTTCTGCAATTCCATTTTTCTTAGGTGTGTATGGAGTAGTCTTCTATCATGCTATACCACAGTTCTTAAAGAATTATTCAAATTCCTTACTGCAAAACTCTCCACCATTATCTGTCCTCAACACCTTTATCTTCTTCTTTGTCTTATTTTCCACCAGAGCCTTAAATTCTCTAAACTTGGCAAAGACTTCAAATTTCTTCTTAAGGAAATATATCCATGTATTCCTTGAGAAGTCATCTATAAATGATACATAGTACATGGACTTACCCAATGATAGAACCTTCACAGGTCCAAACACATCACTGTGCACAAGTTATAATATCTATTTCACCCTCTTACCACCAGAGGGTAAACTCACCCAATTCTGCTTCCCATATAAACAATTTTCACAAAAATCAAAATCTAGAGAGCTATTACTCATACCTTCTACCATACATTTACCATGAAGTATTCAAAGGCCCTTCTCTCCAATATGTCCAAGCCTTTGATGCCACAACATGGTCCTCTCTCCAGAGACCACTAGATTTTTTGCTCCACTTTCAAGAACCACAGAGTTGTTGCACCCATCAATAATAGTGCTACTTTGCAGCTTGTACAGAGTTCCAATCCTAACTCCCAGCATCAATATCAGTGCTCCCCGAACCATATTGCATGTATCCTTCTCGAACACTATTTTTACAACTGCATCATCTAGCTTGCTTAGAGGAATCAGATTTCTGGCCAATGCAGGAATATGTAGAACACCTGGAAGTGTTCTAACCTATCCACCTTGAAACTTCAACTTTACTTTTCCACGACCAACAATTCTAGCCTTCCTATCATCCCCTAAGAAGAAATCATCACCATCGTATTTCTCATACTTGCAGAACCACTCTCTATGGCGAGTGAAGTGAAAGGATGCACCTGAGTCAATCAACCATGCTTCATGATCTACATGTGTGCTTGAAGAAGCCAAGTACACATCCCCACCTTCATATGAGGTGGTTTTTTCCTCTGTAAAAGGAGCATCATTAGATCCCTTTCCTTTATTAGGAGCTTTAGATTTACAGTCCCTTTTGTAGTGCCCTTCCTTACCACATTAACAGTACACGACCTTTATAGGTTTTCCTAGAGATTTAGATCTCCCTCTATATTTAGATCTCCCACTCGATGACTTATTTTTGTTTTTGTTCTCTGACTTTCCTCACATAGACAAGGTATCACCATTCTGCCTCTCCATATTTTTCCGTCTCATCACCTCCGTCAGCAAGGATGAGACTATTTCATCAAACTGCAAGGCAATTGTATTGCTACCTATTGCAATAACTAGACTATCCCATGAATCTGGTAGAGAACACAACAAACTGATGCACTTATCTTCATTTGAAATTTTAATATCAACAGATAATAACTGACTTACCACAGTATTAAATGCATTCATATGCTCTGTCACCGAGTCTCCATCTTTCATCCTCAGGTTATACAACTTTTTCCGTAGGAACAGTTTATTCACCAGAGACTTAGATTGGTACAAAGTGCCTAATTTGTCCCACAAATCCTTTATCGTAGCTTCCCCTGATACATTCAACAATACTAAATCTGAGACACAAAATCATATTGTTCTCTTTACCTTCCAATCCAACTTCTTCCATTCTTCATCGGACATTCCCATTGGTTTAGTACCCAGATCTATCACGATCCACTGATCTTTATCCACCAACAGATCCTCCATCTTGAGTTTGCACAAATCAAAACTCTGACCATTAAATTTCTCGATCTTTCCACTACTCGCCGTCTTCTTTCACCACCAGAATGGATCTCGCATATCTCCCACTGAGCAGGGTCTACCAAAGGCCCAAGTGAAACCCCTCAGCAACAAAGGTGTCCCCTTGAAGCCAAATCTGCTCTGATACCAAATGTAGGCTTTAACCCTGTACATAAATTACCTGCATACGAATTCTAAAACACAGAAAATAAATAATGCGCGAGAGCATAACACATAAAACACATATACACAAAGATTTTCCGCTGGATCCCAAAACAGACTACCAGCTTGAGTTGTCATTATGTTCCTTTCAATGTTACAATACATATTTATACATGTCGATGCATCCAATACCATGGACCGAAAACCATCGCGTCCAAAACCATGTGCAAAAATCATGCACAAAACCATAGGTAGGTCCGCCCAACCTAATATAGGGTCCAAAAAAATTTACGGGGCACTGCCCCGGACCCCATAGAGGGGGGTTACCTGCACCCCTCAAACCCCCTGTGACCCCCTTGCTATGCAATTAGCGCAACGAAGAGGGGGGCTCTGCCCCCCTCTAACCCCCCGGTTAACTACGTGGGGTAGTCGTGGAAAGAATATAACACAACCCAACACTTATTGCATTATTTATTATTAATGATGTTTTTAGATCTTTTTTTTCTAGTTTTATACCTAATTCCATTAATTACTGTTAAATAATATTTTTAGATCATTTTTCTTTAGTCTTATACCCAATTCCATTAATTTTATTACAATGTTTTTTTACCATAAATACACAATTCCGTTATTCCTCTTCATCTTTTCTTCTCACTCTTCTCCCTCTGCTACTCTAGTTATACAACAAACAGATCAACACTCCTTTATTTAAGACAGTTATACAACAAATAGATAAATGCTCCTTTATTTAAAACTATTATACAACAAATAGACCAACGCTTTTTAAAATGAACGAAACAAAAAAACCTCTCTCGCTCTCTATAAGTGAAATATATTTTTTCTTTTTCTTTTAAATATGAAGGCCAATTTAATTCAGAGATGGGGAAAAGATTTAATTCACAATTTTTCCTCTGTCTCAAAACTTCACTGACCATCATTCTATTCCTTAAACCATGACCAACTCTCTTTATCCATTTTACTGACCATTGTTCTATATCTTAAAGCATGACTGTTTATCTTTGTTCATTTACATAGGTTCTTTTTGTTACGACTACCACTTCAACATTTCATTCTTATTTCCTTATTTTTATTATTTTTATTTTTTTTACACCGTGGTTCATGGACACTGGGTGGCCGTTACATCCACAAGAAAATCTTGGTAGATCAACCCCGAAGGGGATCTTTTAATGCTCATCGGCCAAACTAGTAGAGTCGAACCCCAACGGCTTCGAGGAGAATTGATCCTCTGACCTCCACAATAGGGACTCAACCAGTTCAGCTTACCGTTTGTGATTTTTTAAATATTTAGTTTATTCTATAAAAACTTATATTAAATTATTTTATATATAGTAAATTAAATTAATATCATATAATTAAATTTATTGTTCTATATTTCATAGTATTTTATTTATATCATTTATATTTATATGGTTATTAGTGAATGGGTTTTTTTAGTTAATTATTATACTTGAACTATTTAGTTTTATTTGTGTTTATATAATTATTTGTTTATTTGAAATTATATAATAATGGAAATAATATTTTTGTGAATTGATTTCTTTTTATTTATCATTAATTGTTTGTAATGTGAAAGGATATCTTTGTATTATTTTATTATATGTAATTATTTATCTTTTGGAAATTGGATGATATAAGATAATTTATTCATGAGTAGAGTTGTTGAGTAGAATTGTTTTATTTTTATAAGATATGTGAAATGGATGTGTTTGTTTAATTAAATGTGAAAAATGGCTTAGTTTTTTTTTATAAATATACCCATAAATTGTATTTTTTTAAGATATGATATATTTGTTAGATGACATGACATTGATATTTATGCATCTACATTATTTTTATTTATAATGATATGTATATGTTGGTGTATTTTATGTGTTTTTGAAATGAAAGCAACTTTTGTTATTTTATGCTATATAATGTTATGTGTTTTCTAATTATATTATATGATTGCATTCAAAGATAATATGATGTTGACATTTTTGTAGAGAGGGGGAGGAGGCAAGAGAGAGAAAGAGGGGGGAGAGACTGGGAGATGGAGACTGGGAGCGAGAGCAAGGGGGGAAGAGAGCGGGAGAGGTGGAGGATGAGAAGGAGACGCAAAGAGAGAGAGATGGGGGGGAGGGAGAGGGAGAGGGAGAGGGAGAGAGAGATTAAGAGAGAGAGGAGGGAGAAGGAGAGAGAGAGGGGTAGAGAGAAATAGGGGGAGAGGGAGAGGGGAAGTAGGAGAGGGGAAGGGAGAGGGGGAGGGTGGGGTAGGTGAAGAGAGAGAGATAAGGAGATATAGAGGGAGGGCGAAGGAGTGAGAAGAGAGGGTGAGGGGAGGTGGGAAAGAGAGGGAGGGAGGGGGAGAGTGAGAGGAGGGAGGGTGAGGGGCAAGGAGACAGATGGGGGTGGAGAGAGTGGGAGAACAGGAGAGGGAGGGGGGCGAGGGGAGTGGGAGAGGGATATAGAGAGAGAAGGATAGGGGAAGAGAGAGTGGAAGAGGGAGAGGGGAAGGGGGAGGAGGCGGTCAAGAGAGCAGGAGAGGGAGAGATAGAGAGAGAGATATAGAGAGAGAGGATATAACTTCATACTATCATAGAAAATAATCCACATGACATTGTAAGAATAAAACATCATTATCCTTAGATTGAAAATTTCTTGTAATAAATAAAAAATAAAATAAAATATCGAGTTTTATATCTAATGTAGGACATTTCCTAAACAATAATACCACCACGGAACATTGAAATACATTGCTTAAGTCTTAATTCCAATATGCATCTTCTTGTTGATTTCCAATTTCATGACCAACAAGAGGTTATTCAATACTCAAAACGAAACAAGAGGCATAAGGTTACTCAATTTTCTAAGAAAACATATTTTCGATAGCTCTATCAATTTTGTATATTTTGAATTATATGTCCCAAAAAATCATTCTCAGTGGTTCTCTACATTATTTTTTTAGAAGAAAAAATCTCTTATATATTGTTATTCATATTAAATCATGGATACATTATATTTTTCATTTTACTTGGATAAATTATAGTTCCATTTTACCATTATCATGATAACAACTTCATCTAGAACACCAGTAGGCTACTGATCTTGGTCTGAGGAGAACAATTACAAAAAACATTAACAATATATTACAAAAATAGACATAATCCTATGCCGGTTCTAAGGAGCCTTGCTACAATGATACATCCTTCTTGGTTTTTTAAAATGATCAAAATTTCCTTCTATCTTGCAATTAATTAATATTATATTTCTATAGCATTCTCTCTTTTCTTTAACTTCTTTTTCCATTTTTTTTTGCTGGAACTCTCTATTGAGCAACATTCAAATTTTAAGGGATAGTATTAATTTCAAATGGAAGAGCATCTATTCACCTAACCCTTTAAATATGAAAGGTTATAAAAAATATTATACTTCTATTGACAAGTGTATATTAAATAAACCCTTCATAAAAATAATGTCAAAATGAAAGTGTCCTAAATTTTTATAATCTTAAAAATTTAAAGAGTGGCAACATTAAAACCCTATAAAATCTCAATAGAACTTAGTAAAGGACTATGGCTATATTTTTCCTGAAATGCAGAAAGAAGCATCCACAGAGTGAATTTCCATTGAATGCCATAGAAGAATGTGCAATCTGCGAGCTGAGTCATGCAAACACTTCATGTCCCTCCTTGCTAGGATTGAAAGCGTTTTTTCAAGGGAGAAGTGAAGAGATGGACCAAATGTATTTTATGGGATCCAAAAATCCATGGCAACCTTGGCCACAAAATGTAAATCAAGGTATGTTTCCATACCCATATCAGTATTTCAATAATTTTAATATGGATCTTCAGTCTATGCCTTGTCCACCTATGTGGCCCCAATATTAGTTTCCACCCTGGTAGCAGTGGGCTCCTCAAACTAGTTTGAATTCTTCATGGACTTCGAACAAGCATGGACCTTCTCCTCCTGGGTAGTTTCCCCAGTTAGGAGTAGAATAGCAACTTCAATTGCCCTCTAATGTGCCTCCTAGTAATCAACCCGTTCATCCCCAACTTCCTATCCAACCCAATCCAAATCCTAACAACAAAGGGCCTCAGCAAGCTGACACCCTCAACCTACCTTCATAAAACAGATCTCCATCGTGGAACTTTATGAGATGAATCTGAGGTCTGGGAGGGTAGTAATTGCTCAACCCTCACCTATTATTATTGAACAAGTTGGCAGTGAGGCAAAAGAACTAGTTGAAGAGGAACCGAACCAAGTTAGTAAAAATCAGACATCTCCTCACCCACTGATTACTCAAGAACACCGGGCTGACCCGCCTTATCCAGAAAGATTTACCTTGACTAAACAGATCCCTCAAGCTAAGTTTGAATTGTTAGGGGAGTTACAAAATCTGTTTGTCAATATTCCCCTGTTACAACCTATGAGGTACGTACCTATATATGCAAAAAATATCAGAGAATATTGCCCTAAAAATCCTAGAAAGAAATCAAGGGACCCACTCACCATTCATGTGATGGTAAAGCTATCAGAAATTATGATGGGAAAAGCTGTGCCTGTGAAATATGGGGATCCTGAGAACCCAATTCTAACTATGCAAATTAATGGAGTATAAATTCCAAATGTGCTGGTAGATTTGGGTGCTAACATAAATGTCATCATTGCTGAAGGTATGCATGCACTGGGTCTTCTAAAATTGAAACATACACCTACTGTGTTAGAGCTGGCTAATCAATCTACAGTCAAGCTGGTAGGGAAGTTGGAGGACATTTAAATCTCAATTGATTCATGGCATTACCATGTAGATTTCCTAGTGCTACAAACGCAATCCCCAGTTGGTGGCCATCCCTTGATTCTGAGAAGACCATTGTTGGAAACCACAGACGCATACATTGGGCGTCATTCTGGGCTTATGGTTATCTCAAATAGGCAGGTTACTAAAAACCTTGTGTTATACCCTCCTGCAAAACCTAGCTCATCAGTGAAGCCAGCTGGCCGCAAGAAACCTCTACCAACGGAAGAATCTGAACCTAAAGATGAGGAATTAATACGACTCCTTACTATTGAGAAAGCCCTTCAGATGAAAAGAGAAACAAAAGATGACACAATTACCACTTTCATTAGTGATCCCTATTCTATTTCATATTCGAATCAACAAATTCTAGAATCTATCTTAAGTTGTGAAACACAAGAAAATATTGAAACAACAGATGGATTTGAAGAAATTCCCACAATTGTGTCCCATGACAGTGTGTCTCTGGAGATACAGCCCAGGGAGACCCTAAATATTAATCTAGATTTGTCAGAATCCCAGACAAAACAACTCCTAGATGTTCTTCGAAAACACAAAGAAGCCATTGCCTAGGACTACAAAAACATGAAAGTGATTCCTGCCAATTTATGTACCCATCATATATACATCAGAGAGGATTGTTGCTCTGTAAGACAACCCCAGAGGAGAATGAACCACGCTCTGAAAAACATTGTCAAGGAAGAATCTCAAAAGCTACTGGATGTAGGATTTATTTACCCCATTTCAGATAGCCAATGGGTTTCCGCATTGGTGATTGTTCCCAATAAAAATGGTAAATGGAGGATATGCATGGATTACAGAGAATTAAATAAGGCAACACAGAAAGACCATTTTCCATTACCATTCATTGATCAAGTCTTAGATACTTTGGCTGGGAAGAATTTCTTCTCCTTCCTGGATGGATTTAGTGGGTATAACCAAATCCAGATAGCTCCCGAGGATCAGGATAAAACCACTTTCGTCTGCCCTTGGGGAACTTTTTCATACGGGTCCTCCCATTTGGTCTCTGTAATGCAACTACAACATTCCAAAGGGAAATTCTAGGGATTTTCTCTGATCCGGTAGATGACAATGTTGAGATTTATATGGACAATTTTACTCCATATGGGGACTCATTCGAGGAAGGGCTGCCAAATCTAGAAAAATTTCTTGAAAGAAGTAAATGGACACTTGTCTCTTTGAGCACAGTAAAATTCCACATGATGATGGAAGAAGGAATAGTCTTGGGACATTTACTTTCAGCTGCTAGAATTTGAATGGATCCAGCCAAGATAAAGGTAATATTGCATTTCCCAATACCTAAAACACACACGCAGGTACGTAGCTTTATCGGTTGTGCTGGTTATTATAGGTGCTTTATAGAAACTTTTGCTAAGATAACACATCCACTTTTTCAATTGCTAACAAAAGATGCAAATTTTGTGTGGACAGATGATTGTGATGCAACCTTTGTGAAAATCAAGGAACTTGTCTGTAGAGATCTGATCCTTCGAGGGCTAGACTAGACATTACTATTTCATATTCATGTTGATGCCTCTCAGACAGTAGTTGGGGTAGTTTTGGGATAGCAAGTGGACAAGATGCCATATGCAGTTTACTATGTTACTAAAAACTTGGCTCTTGCCAAGTTAAAGTACATAGTGACTGAAAAATAATTTCTTGTTGTCATCTATGCCATCAACAAGTTTCTGAATTATATTATAAAGTATCCCACCATTGTACACATTGATCACGCAGCAATCAGGTATTTGATGAATAAACCCATTACTCTTGGTTGTATTACGAGATGGATGTTGTTACTTCAAGAATTTGATATTACCATAGCAGATAAACCAGGAAAGGACAATGTGGTTGCTGATTTTCTATCTAAACTAGATAATGATGCTAAAGGTACACCCATAGAAGACAGTTTTCCAGACGAGCATATCTTTGCAATTTCTACTAACACTCCATGGTATGAAAATATTTCTAACTATCTTGCTACAGGGAAGGTACCTCGTCACTTCTCATACAGGGAACAATGGAAAATTATTCATCATAACACTCGATATTCATGGATGGCGGGGTACCTTTTTCACACAGGGGTTGATCAGCAAATCTAGCGCTGTGTATTTGAGGATGAAATCTATGATATATTCAAGGCTACCTATGATGGCCCTTGTGGAGGACATTTCACAGATAAAAGAATAGGCCACAAGGTGCTGCAAATGGGGTACTATTGGCCTTCCATATTTCATGATTCTCATGACTATGTCCGAAGATGTGATAGTTGTCAATGCATGGGGTAGCTTGGAAAATCAGATGAGTTGCCATTGCAGCCCCAGGTAGTCCTCGAACCTTTTGGGAAGTTGGAAATTGATTTCATTGGACCTTTTAACCCACCTTCTCATCAAAAGGTTCACATTCTGGTCTACACTGATTGTGTGACTAAGTGGGTGAAAGCAAGGGCTGCTGTGAAAGCAATAGAACAAGGGGTTGCAAATTTTCTTTTTGAAGACATTTTTGCTCAATATGGTACTCCAAAGGATATCATTTCATATGGAGGGGTACATTTCACATCCACATGATAGAAAGGGTTATGCAGAAATATGGGGTCAAACAGAGGGTGACAACTCCTTACCACCCCCAGGCGAATGGACAGGTCGAAAGCATAAACAAGGTATTGGAAAATATCTTGACAAAAACTGTAGCAAGCCATCGTCGGGATTGGTCTCAGAAACCTCCAGAAGATCTCTGGGCATACAAGACAACATGGCAGAATACAACTGGAGTTTCACCATTTGAGTTAGTCTATGGGAAATCCCCCTTGTTTCTGGTAGAACTTGAGATCAACATGTTCATAATAGCTTTGGAAGTAGGATTAGATCTATTATAGGCCTAGAAACACTGGCTGGAATAACTCAACGAGTTAGATGAAATCCGTTCAGTGGCCATCCAGAAAACTACTGCTATTCAACAACAGAGAATGAAATGGCATGATAAATTTATCAAGAACAAAGTGCTTCATACTAGAGATTGGGCACTTCTCTATGACTCCTGTTTCAAATATTTTAAAGGGAAGATTCACACACACTGGATGGGACCCTATGAAGTGGACACTGTGTTTAACAATGGGACAGTCAAATTGGTTACAATAGATGATACTCGTACTTCTTTCTTAGTGAATGGACATCGTCTGAAATTATACCACCGTCCAACTTCTAAGGATGCCTTCATCAAACATATCTCTAATAAATCTAGTTTTATGGTTGTTGGTGTAGAAAATGTTCTCTCTTCCTTCTGATCTAAAAAAATAAAAAAAATATAAATAATATGTTGTTACTACTTACTTGTTTGTCTTTTGCAGGGATAATGATCAAAATATGACAAGGAGGAGAAAACAAAAAAATTCCGAGTAATAGTTGGTGTTGTTACTCCACCACTGTTGTTACTCTATTGGTGATGTTACTCCATCACTAGTTTTACTCGTGAAAAATTTTCTAAGTGTTGGATGTTGTTACTCCACCATTGTTATTACTCCTGAAAATTTTTCTAAGTGTCGGATGTTGTTACTCCACCATTGTTGTTACTCTATCACTACTGTTACTCCTGAAAATTTTTTAGAGTGTTGGATGTTGTTACTCCACTCTTGCTATTACTCCATTAGTGCTGTTACTCCGCCACTGCTATTACTCCATCGGCATTGTTACTCCGTCACTGCTATTACTAATGAAAATTTTTCTAAGTGTTAGATTTTTTTACCCCACCGTTGTTGTTACTCTGTCGGTGTTGTTACTCCGTAGTTGTTGTTACTTTTCCGGTGCTGTTACTTTGTCCCTGCTGTTACTCCTGAAAATTTTTCGAAGTGTCGGATGTTTTTACTCCACCGTTGTTGTTACTACATCGGTGTTGTTACTCTGTCGCTATTGTTACTCCACCGTTGTTGTTACTCTGCCACTGCTATTACTCCGTTGGTTACTATGTTGTTACTCCACTGCCAGGTAGGTTGCCAAGTACGTCTCTATTGACTCTTATGGATTCAATTAAAATGTTCCATTAATGGGACACATATGTGCCACGAACGGACACATTTAAGTTGGGGGGTCCCATCATAAACAAAAGACAGTGCATTAAAACCATAATAATGATACATCATTACCAAATATGGTGCAAAGGGTAACCCAAAAATACCGTGATTTAATAATAATTGCCGACACATTGGAATTTGAATTATGTACGTTCAATAACCAATCGGTCTTTTCCCATTACATCCAAATTAATTACTATAATCATTCCACCATATTACCATGATTTTCCATTATTCTTCGTGTTGTTCAAAAATTTACCAGCCGCTTTCACTGCTTTTCACCCTGCACTCCACCATGTTGTCACCATTGTTGTTAATCTGGTTGTTGCTAATTTCTCCCCAACAGCTGACTGTGCCCAAGTGTTGTTATTGTTTCTACAACGATGGGTGGGTTCGTTGTGTGTCACAAGCTAGAGGATGCCACATTGGTCTGCAACAATAGGGAAGTATGGCATATTTTTTTCGATGCAGGTTGGGATGTTTATTTTAATAGGTTGCAGGGATTTGACGAAGAGAATGTAATAGAATTCACACTTAATTTGGGTGAAGAAAGCTCTCAAGTTAGAGGGATATAAATCCCTGTCACAAAGGAGGTTATTACAAAGGTTAGTGGATTGTCCCAGAAGGGACAAAGCTTTTTTCATGAAGAACCTCCCTCCCAGAGTTGCCTGAGGAATTTCTACAGACTGGTGAGAACATTGTCCAAAAAGGCCAGGGGTATGACTGAAACTCATTACTGCATCCATGGGGTGAGGTGGTAGGTTTTGTAATGAAATACATAACTTGCAAAGGGTGATACACCACTGTATTTAAGTATCATTTCAAGGTGTTAGCTCACCTACGATTTCCATAGTCAGAGGTGTTCTCGTTGAACATGTCATTCTTTTTGCTAAAGAGCCTCTAATTTATGGCACAGTCTGCTCGGCGTTCGTGACGAGTTGCAATAGTCATTACTAAACATGGTCTGATTCGACTATTGGTTATGCATGCACTAGAGGGGTTTCAAATTCTGTGGGAAATATTCCAGGAATCTGTAGAAGAAGAGATAGTAGCTATTATAGTTGCTAGAGAAGAGGAACCAGAAGGAATGGAGGAGGAACCAAAAGAGGTTGAGTATGTAGACCAAGAAGAGTCGAAAGACATGGAATGGAGGAGAAAGAAAGAGAGCTTGAAGTGGAAGAAACAGTAAAGGTTGTTCCACAGGAACCAACCCTGACTGCAGAACCAATGGAAGAAGAGGTACCATAGCTAGGAAGGCTTGAGATGGAAGAAATTGCCAACACCACAACTGAGGTTGTTCCACAAGAACCATCCTCGACTATGGGGCCAATGGAAGAATATAGAACAGGGGAGGAAATATTTGAAACAAAAGAATTTTTTAGTACTACAGTTGAGGTTGTTCCATAAGAAATAGCCTCAACTGAGGTACCGATGGAAGAAGACAAGCCTGAGAAGGCAAGGCTTGGAGCAAGAGAGACCATGGAGCCGACAGAGGAAGGAATCATGGATACAATTGATGGGGTTGACACAATGATACAAGGTCCCAGGAATAGATATGGTAGAAGAATATGATCTCGCACATCTCCACAAGGATCACAACTATTCTAACCCAGACCTGCGGAAGCAGTGAGCTACATGAAGGCATGGAGAAGGCTAGTTTGAGGGAGATGTTGGGCACCAAATATGGTTATTGTTTCCTTACCTTTTCACCCATATTTCCATCATTTTTTCATCAATTGATATGAATTTATTGTGATAAACTCATGAGGTAACCCTTCTTTCTTATGTCTCTTGGAATATTTAATTGATGAAGTAAAGTCATGGGAGATTTACCTAGGAAAACTACTAAAACTTGTTATTTCAACAGATTTCAATGAATAGGTATCTCTTTCACAGCATGTAGCAGAAGTTCTGCGATTCACGACATTTGTTCGACAACATTGTGATAGCATAACCAACTCACAGTTGTTTTCTAGCTTATTTTGGATCGTTTTTGTTCTCTCTCTCTTGGAAACTAGTTGATGTTCTGAACTGTTGTATATTTTGGGCATTTAGTTGCTAGGTTTTAGGTAATATGTTATTACCCATGTATTGTATAAAAACGGATTTATTCTTGTGTGAAGGGCTACCCATGCAGAGCTATGCATTGTAACGACTCTTCTACAGATTAATATAATATAAGTAGTTTTGTTTTTTTTTTCTCGGTAAAACTATGCTAATATATTATATACAAAAGTCAAAATTTACATCGGATCAAAACAGAGAGAACCAGGCACCTGGTGTTTCAACCTGGAGTAGCTGAGACTACAAGGTCCAAAGGATGAGACCATTCAAAAGAGCTAGCCCACACAGGGGCGCCAACCAGAAATCTAAATTATCCCATGCAGGGGAGACTGACATTACCCAGACCATCACCAAAGTTTCTAGAACACAAACAAAAAGCACAGATGATGAAACTAAGCTAATACAGACAGCATTAGAGACCAAAATACCAGATAGAAGAGCCATGTAGACCTTGAGCTCGGGCGTCGCTATTCTTCCAGTTGCACCTCCTCTACCCGGCACCATCTGTAAGCCTCCCTCTCCGCAACAGTGGGGGCAGTGTCCATATGGATGTCTTCTGTTTCGCTGGTCCTCGCCTTCTGATCCAGCATGCTATTCGAGACATTCTCCAGGTCTGTGGCATGATCCTTTATTTCTTTCTCCGGGCCTGTATAAGGATCCTTTGTTTCTTTCACCGTGCTGTCAGCATTACCCTGCCCACGATCGTCTAGAGAGTCATTGTCTTCTTGGGAAGTTTTAATGAACAGAACCGAAATATGCGCACTGATTTGGGGGCTGTTCATGGAACTGCTAAAGTTAAAAATAGCAAAGCGGAAGGCGGGCAAGGAAGCTGAGCTCAAAGCACCAGCGTCCATGAATTGACTTGAATGAAGGGGATTAGCTCCAGTAGAGCGAATGCTATGGCAATGAAAACAGTGGGCGGAAGTATCAACAATGGGAGTGCGTGAAGTTCCTCCCCTTGAGGTGCCTCGACGGATAAGCATGCGCTGTCAAGCCCTCACCATCCTCGCAGGGACTGAAGGGATGAGACCCAGCTCCTGAGCATGATACAACTCCTTCCTATGAGGAGAACGAACAGACTGCGGAATAACCCAAACAGATAGTGTGAGGATCCCGATGGAGATGGAGAGGCAATGGCATCTGAGGTTGCAGAGACCTGCCAGAAGGAAGAACCAGCAACATTCCCTGACCCGATGCAGTGAGATGGTTTATAACAGGGACCTCACCTTGAACGCGCCCGCCATAACTGCAACCTCCAAGCGAGCCGAATAGATGTGCAGGGCATTAACTCTACTCTGCTGAATAGCCTTTTACCAGATTCCACTTACGCCTGTACAAGCATGAGCCCCAACATTTGCCACGTGATGGCACATGGCCGGCATGTGGCCAGCGGCATACTCCTGTCCCATCCTAACTAACACCCGCATCTGGGGAATACAAGTAGTTTTGTTGTTCTTTCCTTAGTTGTAAATTAACATAGCCCTGATCAGAGAGTTGGGCCTGCTCTTCTGATCAGGTGCTACATATTTCTTTTGTGTATGTTTTTTTACTCTTTGTGTGTTTATTCTTGTTTCTGTTACAGATCTCTATTGATTACTGTGAATGCTTTTTAAGTTTTGCAATTTATTTCCATTATTGTTACAACGATGTATTAATTTCTTAGTCATGAATCCTTGGTTGATATGAGATTGTAACCTAGCCTCTACATATACCTTGCACGTTACCTTGAAAATTTTATGCACTTGGATTGATAAATTAATGTAGGAAAGGGTTGAATATTTTATTCACACTCAGACCCCAACAATTAGAATGCTTTTTCAATATCAGGCACAAGCGAGGAGGGTGTTAAGACCCACTACATAATTCACAGTACTCTAATTGGTTTCTGCCAGGATACGCCCCTTGCGATCCTACTACTGTGACTCCTGCTATGGGCACAGGCCTAGGTGCCCCCGTTGGATCCCACGTGGCACCTGTGCCTCGCAGTCTCAGGCATTCTGTGGTAGCATGACCTTCCACTAGGTAATTGGTGCACCACATATTATAGATCTTTCAGCTTCTATGTTATACTTTCAGTTTCTCATTGGAGACTATTCGAGTTTCTTTCTCTAGATTATCTTGCGACATATCGATCTTCTGTTGTGTCAAAAACATCCTAGTGAGGGGTAATAGGGCTTTGATGAACTAATCCTTCTGGTGATTTAGGTCTATAGTATAAATAATCTTACCAATTGCATCCCTAAACCTTTGCATTAGTTCCCAGGAAGTCTCTCCCTCCCACTTCTTTATCTCCCACATCTCTGACAACCCTTGATAATCCATTTGGGGATGTTTGAATTCTTGTCCAAAATCTCTTTTAACCTTTTACACAGTCAAGTTCTGGTGAAACTTCAACCATTTTATGAACCACATCAAGGACATTTCTCTGAGAGTGTTCTGGAACTCTATTAGCTTCACATTATCAGGTGTCTAGCGACCTCTCTAGATAGCTTCACATAGTTACCATTGTTTCTCTACATATTCATTCCCTTTGGTGGAGAATTCTTGATATCTTATGAATGACCCCGTTATTATGGATTGCATTCATACTAAAAGAACAAAGCCTTGTGATCTCGGTTGTAGAGGTCCTTGTAAACTCAAACTGCTACTACTATTTCCATTACTATTAATACCAACTTTGTAGTTAACATTTAGACTATGCACTCTTATCATCTTAAGAAATTTGGAATGAAATTTATCAAGATTGATGTAGAGTATGAGGGGAAGGTTGGAGGAGATGCTACCTAACCCTCGAAGGGTTGGATCCTTGATTCTATTAGACGCATCATATTCTGTGAATAGTCTCCACATAAAAAATTACATATCAACCTCTAAGCCTTCCATCATCCAACACAACCAGTTCCATTCAACCCCTCCCTCGTGATCAGTGAGGGAGGGCTCGTATCACTTTTTAAGCTCCCAGTTGTTCCACCTGTCTCTATCCTTTCAACAACTTCTCTTCCATCCTTCCTCCCTCTTCCAAGCTCCTCAACACCACTACTTCTTGGTGTAGTTCCTATGACAACCTTTTAATCACCTGCATGGCCCTTTCCTACCATTTCTCTACTATCTGTGCTCTCCTTTGCATTCTCAATTCCTCGACCTTCCATGAATCCTCTACGTCCATCCTCCTAAAAACTTCATGATCCCCCTCTAGGTATTTACACATCCATGCTTGGAATTTGGAACACAAGCAGGCCCTCTTCCACCATTAAGACTTTAATCAAGAGGCTTATTTATTTCAACAACTTCCCTCTCAACCCCACTTTGAACACACCATCAACCTTTGAGAAGGACCAATGGTTTTATACTTCAAACTCGACAACATACCTTTATAAGGTGGGTTGAAACCATAAATCTATTGCTCTCATCAAATCTGTATCAGGACGGTAGGGCACAGCGAGATCTTCTTGAGTCTAGTCGTCATGAGACAATGTCTGTCCACCATACCTCCCCTTCATGTACAATCTCCGCAACTCATTGTACATTTCTTTTGGAAACGTACACCAAAATATATTGTATTGATCACTTGCAGCTTCTCAATATAAGATCTCATCTTTCAGCTTCACAACAGCTCGGCGGTGAAGTTGAGATTGCTGAGAAAAAAATCAATCCACTTGCTCATCCCACCATTTCCATATTCCCTTTTTAAAAATCCTTGATACCATATTCTGAACCCTCCTTTGTAATTTCAAGTCCTAGCAATGGAACCATTTGTTGGCATGGAAATGACGACAGGGTTGAGTCCCTAGGTTCAGGCATAAGGGGCCAACAAGGCTATGCTATATTCTAGCACAACGCTGACATTTCCACCTTACCCAAGAAGGGGAAGGAGTCTCTCCCGAGGCGTGTCACGAATGAAGTTAGATGAGGGTGGGAACTAGATACCATAGGAACCATATCAATCGCAAGAGAATAAATAAAGATAGCTTAACATGCAAAACGAACCAGATCATAACAATCAACTCATGCTATATCAAGGGACTACATAAACATATTCTTTCTAAAAAATTTAAATAATCACCATATTGCATGACGTAACAAGGTGATTCCAGAATAGTCTCCTTCATTAACATAACATAATTCAATACATAAGGCTTGAGGCCTGACCATCAAGAGTAAACATCACATAGCGACTATATAAATTTATACAGCCATGATCATAGAGTCTTTCACATCACTCCACAACCCTGGAAGACTGGAAATACTACAGAGTTTCTACAACTCATTAGAACCAACCCCTCATTTTCTCTTTCTTCTGATTTTGATCTCCTACCATCTGCCTAGACTGTCAGTTCCTCTTTCCTTATGCTCGAGTCCCTTCATCCTAGTCTTCCTCTTCTCTTTCCTCACTTGGTTATCCTTGCTTCTTCCTGCCACTCTTCTGCGACTGCCATTCTTGCTTCATTTTCCAATCTTCCCTTAGTTTTCAACTCTGCAACTCCCCAACGGCCACCTCTACCACTTTTCATCAGTTTTTTTCTCCACAAAATCTCAAAACGAAGGACTCAACAAGTGTTGGATGCAATGATCCTGGTCATCTTGATTCCTTAAATACTTCTTGAATTTCCTTGCCCAAAAAACCCCAACATTCTTGGAAGAGGTATGTCGTTAAGCAAATTTTTTTCTAGGCACCTCATTCTTAGGCATGCTCACATTTCAACCTAATCCATGGATATTGGTATCGTTAATGCAATATTTTTCTCACTATTAATCACTCTTTGTATGTGTTGAATCAGTGTATTTATATCTTATTATCTTCCCGAACTATCCTTCATCAAGAGATCAATACAATAATGCACAAATTAACTTTCTATATTTTGGTTTTGTAGTTTCCTATCTCCATATTTTCCAATGAGGGAGAAAAATCTATTGTTATGATGATGTTGAATCATAGCAATGTGGAACAACTTTGAATTATCATCTACCTCCTTGAGGCATTATATCCTAGAATTTTACTTCCAAATGTTAGGATATTCTGACACATAGGAAATAGTTAAGTATAACCTGGTCTAGTGTATAGTTAGGTAAAGTGTGTTTCTTTAGTATGTACCTTTTGTAACTCACAATCCAATGGTCATGATATGATCTAGACATGAAGTGATCCAACGTTTCATTCTCACCTCGGTATTACTGACACTTGATATGTGGCTTAACATCTGATTGGTCCATGATCTCTATTTAAAGAGCATGGAGCTTCATTTGTAAGTTGAACATTCATGAGAGAAGCTTATGTGAATTTTCTTTATTTTAGATTAATAAATTTCATAAAGTGTCCACACTGGCTTAGGCCATGGAATGCTTCCCTCTTTGAGGGCTTTAACCACGTCAAAAATATTGGTGTATTGATCTGTGATCTGTTTGTGAGCGACATCCTTTGGTTTTATATCTAAGGAACTTACACTACAAATTCCTACATGGTATGAGATCTATTTGAGATCCGCATCTGTTGGTGATCCAAATCTGATGTCGGTAGAGCTGCATCTGACTATCGTTTCCTAGATCTATTTTTTCTGACCACTTTTAGGCCGAGAGGAATACTCTTTTTTGTTAGGAGAATCTATTCCAGTGAGGAACCCCTTTACTTTCATGCAAAAAGGTTTCTGGTAGCCCTAGCTACGTCATTTTTAAGATCTGGAGGTATACAGTCTTTATTTGCAGTTTTAGTTATTTATCTCTTTATTTATTTCGGTTTATTTAACTCTCTATTTTTTTATCACTTGATCCATACCTTTGATTTCTACATAAGCTCTTCACCTTGTGGCTTTGTGCGATATGGGCAAACCCAAAATAGAAAGCAATGATTTTACTCATGTGTATTCTCTTTTTTGCCAAGCCTTACTGTGATCTCAGAAAATTAGAAACATTGAGGAAAATATTTTGTTTTCGGCAAAATCTAACTTCAAGCCGTAAGGTTTTTTTTTTTTAATTGCATGTCCATTTTGGGTTGTGTAGTTTTTTGTTTTGTAAGAAAAAAGGGATTTCTCAAGTAAGCACACACTCCAAAGCTTCGGTGACTTAAAAAACGCTTCCTCTTTTCCAAAAATTACCAACGTTTTAAACTAGCTTACTTGGTCCAAAGTTACTTTATAAGAATAGAGGTCTTGAGTTCAAGTCTTTCTTTTTGTTGAGTTACTTTTTCAAAAAGCACATGTATCTTATTTTTTAAAGTTACCTTATGTAAAAGTGTTTGCACACATTATAAAAAGTGAGTCACTTATAATTCTAAAGTCTCTTTATATTTTATTTAAGTTACAATTTAGTGGGCAACTCATAAAGTACCATTGTAAAAGTGACTTTCAATTATTTATAAAAGTGGGTGAAATATTTTTTTTAAAAGTGAGCTAATTAAATTAAGTTTGGAAGAGGGGGGGGGGGGGGGGTTTAAATATAACATCATCGTTCACTTCCACACATTCACGTACTTCTTCAGCATCTTCAACAACTTTTCTTCAAAAAGCCATAACTTCTTCATCTAGAAGCCGTTTTCAGAGCCGTTTTTTTAATCAGCCTAAGTTTTCAAGACATTTCCATTGGAACACTTAGTTTTAGCATCTACAACTTCATTTTCTATTAAAATGGAAAGTCCATGCTAATTTATTCTTGACAACACCAACTACTTCCAATGGTTGTCCACCATGGAGGATTTACTTAGAAGCAAAGGTCTTTATAGAATAGCCTTAGGCCAAGAGTCTAAAGCTAAATATGAAGATAAGCAAGCAAAATGGTAAAATAGGCAAAATCAAGCACGTAGGTTGATAGGGTGTCTATTTATCCAGACCTTAGATTCCATATCACAGAACTTGATACCGCTGATGAAGAAATGAAACAAATAAATAAAGCTTTTAGAATTAAAAATGAAATTAGAACACATCAACTCGAAAATGAGTTGTTTACGTTGGACCCAAATAATTTTTCTTCCATTGAAGATTTTTTGTCCAAGTTCAAGACCCTTAGACTTCTATTTGAAGGTGTTAGGATTTAGAAAGAAGATGGTAGCCTTATCTATTCCATTCTTACTAAGTTGGGACCAGCCTACTCTGTGTTTGTTTCCACCTTCCATTTTACAAGAGAAACCTTTATTTCTTAAGGAAAAGACCACAAGTCCCCCTATTTTAATGCCTTTTGTGATTCTTTAATAAGAGAATAAGAAAAACTCTTACATCTTGGTCTTGTTAATTTTGGAAACTCTTCTAAGAAAGCCTTAGGAGCCCAACAACAAGCAACTTCAAAGAATCCTAAGAAGCAACATCCTAAAAAGAATGGTCCTAAACCAAACAAGGGTCCTAATCAATTTCAGTCTCAAAATGAAAAATAAATTCAAAAAAATGATAAGGCAAATTAAAACAAAGGGAAGAAGACTTAGAGAGATTTCAACATTTGTAACCATGATGGCCAATTAGAATCCAAATGCTTTAAAAAGATGGATGTCCTGGAATCATCAATGAAGAAGCATAGCATCCACTTGCAACACTCTTCAAATTCAATGTCATCTTTAAGAATAACACTTTTGCATGTGGTTGTCAATCATCCCGGTCTAGTTATGCACTAAATGTATCTTCTTCTTCTCATTCTCATGAGTGGCTCATTGATTCTAGATATTCTTATCACATGGCCGAAATCAAAGCCATTATTCTTCTTTAAATGATTGTAACACCAAAAGTATATATGTTGGTGATGATAGATCTCTTAATGTTGTAGGGAATGGAATATTCATCTAGACAATGGTCAATTTATTGATGTATTATGTGTTCATACATTATCCTACAACCTTCTATCTGTAAATTAGATAACTCATGCAGGTGAAGGTAACATCGTTGAATTTTCACCTCATGATGTTGTAATTAAGGACCTAAGAGATCCTAGACATATTTTAGCCACTGACATTGTTGATGATTCTACAAGGTTGTATAGGTTTAACAAATTTGCGTCATCAACTCTTCCCTCAGTATTTGTTGCTCATAATGATGAAGTGAGAAAACTTTGGCATGAGTGATTTGGTCACTTAATCTATTGCTCTATTCAAAATCTATGTAAGGAAAATATGGTGATAGGTCTTCCTATGGTATCTTGCAAAGATGGTGTTTGTTCTGATGTGTACTCGGAAAAAATCATCGAGATAGTTTTGAAAAGCATGCCTCTTAGCACGCCTCAGCCCCTTTATAGCTTGTGCACAATGATTTATGTGGTCCACTTCCAGTTGTTTCATTCTCTTGCTACAAGTATTTCTTAATTTACATTGATGATTTCTCTAGACGCACTTGGGTATACTTCTTAAAACTCAAGAGTGAAGTCTTTAAAATGTTCTCGGCCTTTAAGGCCTTTGTTGAGAAAAAATCTGGACATCGAATTCTTAAGCTAAGATCTGATAATGGTGGAGAATATGTTAACAACAGATTCATCAACTTTTGAACTGAGCATGGAATTCAATTGTAAAATACTATTCCATATACTGCACAAAAAAATGGTGTAACTGAAAGGAAGAATCGCACCTTAAAGGAAATGGATAATTGCATGCTTCAATCTAAAGGGCTTAGTCTTAATTTTTGGGCAGAAGAAATTAACTCTGCAAATTACATAATAAACCACACTCCTACTAAGGTTTTAAAGAATATCACTCCAGAAGAAGCATGGAGCTCAATTCAACCAGATGGAAGTTACTTTCGTGTTTTTGGAAAGTGAAACATGGGCCCATATTCCCAATGAGAAACACAAAGCATTAGAACCTACGAGTGAAAAATGTATTTGTGTTATATATTCTGAAGATGTCAAAGGATATAAACTTCTTCCACCTAAATCCAAAAATGTTATCATTAGAAGAGATGTAAATTATGCTGAAATTATATCAACCTATGAGCCTAGTTCGGCAGATGTACCACCTCTCTCTATCGCTTATAATTCTGAAAATATCTCTCCTACAGATGATGAAAGCGAGGATAGCAATCCTCCCCCACCTTCTCAGTAACCTCCTTTAGCTCCTCAGCTTTCAAAATGGGTATGTGCTACTCGGGATGTAGTATATGCTCTTGCAGGTGATCCTACAGATCAACAAAATACACGTTCTCAGTTCGGTAGAGCCTCTTCTTTACTAGCTCAAGCTTTAGTGAATTATGATCTTGAAAACTTTACAGAAACTTCAGGCCAACCATATTGGTATGCAGCTATGAATGAAGAATATTATTCATTATTGGCAAATGATACACGGGATCTTGTTCCTCTTCCAAAGGGACGAAAACTTGTTAGATGCAAATGGGTTTACAGAACCAAGTTTGGACTATATGGAAAAGTTGATAAACATAAAGCTCATCTTGTTGCTAAGGTTTTTTCGCAAGTTAAAGGCATTGAATATATTGAAACCTTCTCCCCTATTGTCGAAATGAACTCTATCCACCTTGTTCTTTCCCTTGTTGCCTCTTTCAAATGGGAAGTCCATCAGATGGATGTTAAATCTGCCTTCTTGCATGGGGACTTGAATGAAGAAATATATATGGAACAACCTCCTAGCTTTATACAAATAGACTCCAGCCTTGTATGTTAGTTTAAGAAATCTATTTATGGTCTCAAGCAAGCCCCTTGGGCTTGTTATGCCAAAATGGATAGCTTTCTTTTAGATACTGGCTTTTCTAGGTTTCATTCTGACAATATTGTCTACACCAAGAAAGTGGGTAAGTCTCTTATCATTCTTGTTCTTTATGTTGATGATCTTATCCTTACTAGTAGTGTTCCCAACCTTATAAAACATGTGAAGTCCAGCCTTAAAAAGCAATTTGAAATGACAGACTTAGGACACTTGCATTATTTTCTTGGTCTTCACATCTTTCAATCCAAGGAAGGTATTTCCATTTCCCAGTCCAATAATGCCTGTGATCTTCTCTACCAATTTCACATGGAAGACTGTAAGTGAGCCCCTTTTCCCTTTGAGTTGGGAACCAAACGTTTAGTCACTTGTACTTCCCCTGAAGTTGATGCTACCTTATACCGTCAACTTGTAGGAAAACTTTTGTATCTGACCCATTCCCGTCCTGACCTTTCCTTTGTTGCTAGCCTTATTGCTTGGTTTATGAAAAACCAACATGAAAGTCATTAGAAAGAAACTAAAAGAATACTTCGTTATGTTTGAGGTGCAATTCGGTTTGGGATTTATTACAGCGCCAAAACATCTCCTCTATTGGTTGGTTTCACTGATTTTGATTGGGCTGGTGACCCTGATGATTAGAAGTCTACTGCTAGTTATGTCTTCTCTCTTGGTACTAGACCTATTACATGGACTTCTAAGAAACAAAGTGTCATTTCTCTTTCTTCAACAAAAGCAGAGTATCATCGTGTCATAGAAGCTAGTAAGGAATCCCTGTGGCTTCGTTAGATCCTGTCGAAGTTTGGCTTTCATCAACAACATCTAACTACACTTTGGTGTGATAATCAAAGTGTCATTCAACTATGCAAAGATCCAGTATAACATCAGCACAAAAAACACATTGAACTACACATGCACTTCATCAGAAAGGCCATTCATGACCATGTTCTTGAAGTGCAATATTGTTCAATGGACGATCAAGTTGCAATCATCTTCACAAAGGCTCTCACAGAGGTGAATTTTACTAAATTTTGATTTATGGTTGGAGTTCATGAAGTTGTCACTAAGGGGGGATAGACTCTAATGCCTCCTTCCTTCTCCTATTGTGTCATATTTGTACATTCTTCAATCCTATCCCAAGTTTTTCTTAAGGGAGGATATTAGGATATTTCGACACATAGGAAATAGTTAAGTATAACTTGGTCTAATGTATACATAGTGTATACTTAGTGTATAGTTAGGTAAAGTGTGTTTCTTTAGTATCTACTTTTTGTAACTTACAAGCCGACAATCATGATATGTTCTAGACATGAAGTGATCCAACAGTTCATTCTCTCCTTGGTATTACTGACACTTGATCCGTGGCTTAACACTCGATTGGTCCATGATTTGTATTTAAAGAGCATGGAGGGTTATTTGTAAGGTGATCGTTCATGAGAGAAGCTTATGTAAATTTTCTTTCTTTTAAATAATAAATTCTCAAGCCATGGATTGTTTCCCTCTTTGAGGGTTTTAATCACATCAAGAATATTGGTGTATTGACCTGTGATCTATTTGTGAGCAGTGTCCTTGGGTGTTCTATCTGAGAAACTTACCCAACAAATTCCTACACTAGTGAGTCTCTTCTTGTTGCCTTCTGTGCTCTAGATTTTGAAGGGCCTCTACTTCTTCTACTATCAACTCTAAGGTTATGCCTTCCAGAATTATTCTTTGTTGGATGCTTGAAATTTTACTTTCCACTGCTGTCTAGTCTTCAAATATATTCACAAAGAAGTTCTTATTCCAAAATTTAATGCTTTGCTTTAATGCTTTTAGTTTAAGTTGGAATGTGTTCCTTTTTCTGGTAACTCTAATATTCAACTCCTTCAACAATTTGGCTAACAAATCTTAAAAACCAATGGATTGAAGCCAAAATATTTCATAACGGAAAGGGATATTTAGTGGGGCTTCTTTAGATCATTTTTCAATCGAATGAGCTAGTGATCTGACCCCATGCAAATCAAAATTGAAGCTTTGATAAATATATCCTTCTATAAAACTTCCTATAGTAAAAAAATTGACCCAAACTGTAGGTTATCTGATTGGTAAATGATTATTCCAGGTAAACATCCCATTGTAGGTTGGAATTTCTAAAGGTGAAAGTTATCTTTGATCTAGTCAAAATCAGTTGATGCTTGGTCTAACCTATGAATACCCCCTTTTTTCTCCTCTAAAGATCTTAGGATATTAAAGTCTCATCCAAATAGCCATAATTAATTTCCTATCATTTGTTTCAGCTTCTATAGTTGCTACAATAAAACCTTCTTGTCCCTCATACCTAGAGGGCTATAAACCACTGATAGAAGAATGAAATCTTCTATTACAACATACTTTAATATATGTGTAAGAATCTGATCAGAAGCCATCCAGTCTTGGAAGACCACTTCATGTGGGTTCCACCAAAAAACTAAGCCCCCAGTACTACCCCTAGCATCGAGAGACATGGATTCACACCGTTTCCAACAAGTGCCTTCTAATTGATTCATTTTCTCCCCTATTAGTTTTGTTTCTTGTAATATAAACATTGTTGTGTTTTCCTTTTTTATTATTTCTCTAATACATTAATGTTTTCCTTTAATATTAAGCCCACGTTTGTTCCATGAAAGAATTCTCATGATGATGAGTTGGGAAAAGGCAGTGACTTCTCTGTCACAACTACTGCTTGATCCGTATTACCCTGGTTCACTCCAGTGTTTTGTCTCACTTCCTTGTTCTGTTTATTTGTGTTCATCTTAGGTTCTTTAATAAGGTCTTTCAATAGAACGTCTTTCCACTTGTCCTTAAAAGCTTGGAATGACTGATCTATTGGGTCCACTATTGAGTTTCCTCACTTTGTTTTCCACCTGAGATAAGTACTTCAATAGATCTCTCTTTCCTCTTTGGACAAGTCCCCTTATATTATTGCAGCCTATAATTCACCAGTGTGACTAATACCCACTCTTCATCTGAGAGGTCTGATGAATTTTTCTTTAGTAAAGGAGATACTTCCTCAAAACCTGACACTACATAAAATTCAAAACTAGCTTGTATATCTTCCTCCACTTCCAACTTACATTTTAGTTCACACTTTTGTCCAGATTTATTTTTGTGGGAATAATATCCATATGGATGGATTTTAGGTTCTAAGAGTCTTCTTCCATAGCCTACTGTGTGAAAAATGAATTCTTCTCCTCCAACCCCTTTGTTTTATAAGAGGTTGGGTTTCTGTGATTTCATCTCCGTGTAATGACCTTGGTGAAACCAACATTTTCCATCCGACCTCCAAAAACTTGTTCCTTCCTTCTCAATGGATATTATCTTATCAAGTGGCCATGCTCGTGAGAGAGCCTACATCTAAACAGGAGGTGCTCATAATCCAGAGGTTGTTTCCAGATCTCTCCCTGATAGTCCAAGTCTATAGAATTTGGTAATGGTTGTGATATATTCATATAGACACATAACTGAGAATATGACATGTTTTTCCCTCTTTTTGTGACATCTGAGACTTTGAAAAAAACATCCTAATGCTTTTGCTATACCTTCTATAATTTCTAGTATCTATAAATCTACTGGTAAAGAGTACAATCTTAACCATATCGGTGCTTCTGGAATTCCTCCTTATCCAGGTTGAAATAAGCTTCCCAGTGCCTAATGTAGAGACCCACATTGTTAAGGAAATATGGTCCCCATTCAAAGATCCTAGTTTTATCTTCAAGGTTAGAAAATATGACTATGAAGAAACCCTTTGGACCCAGTCTCAAATCCATCTCTCCCTTTAGTTACCAATTCTACTGTATCCAACACTCCAATTCCTTCTTTGTCAGCCAAATTCCTATAAACTTACATACAAAAGCATGACCCCTCATGTGCTTCCTATTGTCTTCTAGACATCTTGCAGGAACGATAAATCTAGGGTTTTGAGGGGCCTTAGGCATACATTGACGTTGTAGCCCCATTTTTATCTCCCAAAATAGGCATTTGAGAGTAACCTAAGGATCCTCCTTTTGTACCAAATTTTCCTTCCCCTTGAAAATACCTTTTAGCAACAACATTCCGGAAGGAGGGATGACCCCCCCCTGCCTTTAAATTCATGTTTAAAGAACCCCTATCCTCCAATTTTTTATTTTGTGTACTTTCGAACACAATATTGAAACCGGGAGAACGCCCAACCGAATTTTGTAACCGAGTAGTTTCAACACCGCCTCATCACCTTCATTGCCTCATCACAAATTATTTTTAATTTTAAATACATTACTAGTAAGCATTTAATGCAGGCTTATTATATCTACAAACTTGAACGAATTCTTTTCAGTTTATTAAGCAAATTGAATAATTATAAATTTATATTTATTAAATATTTAATTGAATATGTTATAGATTTATATTTATCAAATATCTAATTGAATAGGTTATAAATTCATGTGTTAGGTGCCTAATTGAATACTTTATAAATTTATATTTATTATAAATAAATTAATATACAACATTGCATTAAATAAAAAATATTATATATTAAGAATTTTGATTTTTGATTTTCAAATATTCTATTTAAAACAAATGAATTACATAAAATTAGAAATTATTTGATTTTTTTTTAATTTATATAAAATAAATACCACATGTGAAAGTCCCATGAGCCAATTTTCCATTTTTGTAATGAAATGATATGGTTAATGACCTAGTAGCCTTCATCATGACAACTTCTATGGTGCATGCCAAACGTGGAAGTATAAATTCCTTTATTTGGAATTAAATATATCATCTACTAACTGATATTTGGTTACTGCAATAAGGACCCTTACTGTACCAAAGTAATGGCAAGACTTATTGAATATCATAAATATTTAATCAAAAACCAAAAATGAAATGTAAGAGAAACTAGTAACTATATCACTGTCTCATATATCTGCGACATAATTATTTTCTTGTCTTGGTACTTAGTTAGCTCATAGCTTATCTTATCATCCTCAATCTGATGGGCAAACTGAGATAGTAAACAAATGTTTGGAAGGACATCTTCATTGCTTTGTATCTGATAAACATACAGAAAGGGTCAAATGGTTGCCTTTGGCTGAATGGTGGTGTTATAACACTTCCTTCCATACTGCAACAAAAATGACCCCATTTATGGCACTTTATGGATATCATCCACCATCCATCACATCATATTTAAGAAAAAATTCTAAGGTTCAAGCAGTTGAAGATCACATCGAGCATCAGCAACAATTTCTCCAACTATTAAATGATAACCTCACCTTGGTGCAGAATAGAATGAAACAACAGGAAGATCAACATCACAGCAAAAGAAGTTTTGATGTATGTGATTGGGTATTGCTACGGCTACAACCATATAAACAAATGTCCCTCAAGCAAGCTAAGAAGGATAATAAATTATCACCGAAGTATTATGGTCCGTACAAGGTGTTGCAAAAGATAGGTACTATGGCATACAAATTGGAGCTTCCCGCGGCTTCCCGAGTGCACCTAGTTTTCCATGTTTCATGGTTAAAGAAGGTTATAGGTGACAAGATTCTAGTTCAAACAATATTGCGAAAACTTAAATTAAATTAAATTTAAAAAAAAAATCCTCGTTAGACCACTAAAATATTATTTGGAAAACTAATTGCTTAGACTTACGTAATGGAAACACAAATTAATTCACACAGCTCTAGATTCCGTACTTTGGATTTGAACATATGACCTAACATTCTCAATAATAAAATATCATGGACTATTTTTAGCAGAGAGGGTGTTTGAATTTGTTGGAATTTGGTAATTTAGTTCCATGTATTATGTTCAAGTGAACGCGTTCATGTATTATGATTGGGAAATAAAAGTGTGAGCAATATTTCTTGTAAGAGAAACTAATAAATAGAAACAAAACTAGTAAGAGTAACTAGTAATGAATGTAAGAGAAACGAGTAATAAGAGCGCGAGAAATTTAATGTAAGAGAAACCAGTAACAAATTATTTTCATTTTTAAGCAATAAAAAAAAATTGAAAACACATGAAAGCATAATTTTCAAAAATATCATTTAAAAAGATGAAATCACATGACAACTCAATTTGAATGGTAATTAAAATATTGGTTTAAGAAATGGTTATTAAAAGATTTTTTTATGAATTTGAACACAACGGTCCAAAAAGAAAATTAAAACCAAAATCGACCTTCCTTTTTAAGAAATATTAAGTGATTATATAGTCACACTTCATGAATGAAGAATGATGGTAATTGGTGATTGAGGAGGCTTTGTAGCGGAGGAGAAAATTCACATGAGAAGGAAAGGCAGCACGTGATCGAGGTAATTTTATGCTCCTTTAATTTATTTGTCTTTCTAATTCATTCCATAGGGAATTTTGAGTACACTCACAAATTTGGTTTCTCTTTTCACTCAACAGGTGAAGAATGGAATCCCCTAGCTCTTTCTTTCTCTCTCGAGCACTTTGATGTAAAGTTGTCTGTCTTATGGATCGCTCCATAAATGTAGTGTTTTATGCATGAATGTACTATGTAGTGTTGTTGTATTCTTGCAATGTGTTTTGTTGTGGAAATTTGTTATGTGTGTGAATTTTTTTTTGTTATGTGTCTGTGGATTTGTGTTAATTGAGAAAGAAATTCATGGCTGAGGAGAATATGCAATGGTAATTGAAGGGCCAACTTGATCAACAAATAATGCTTTCAGAGTGAGTTGGTATCTATGTCAATATTTTCTTCAATTATTTTTAAATGCATTCCTATTCCTTTTTATCTGTTTGTTTCTCTGATGAGTTGGAATTTCATATACAAGAGATAGAGCAGGGTTTCTAGTACTTTTACAGTAGAGAATGAGGAATTTCCAGCGCTTTTACAAGCATCAATTTCCAGAGTTTCAATAGTAAAATAAATATGGTTAAGAAGCAAGGTTAGTATTCTTTGTTGATTTTTGTGTTCTTCTTATAGGCAATGGTAGAGCTTTGTAGAGGTTTATTCACTTATTTTTAGAAATATGAAACCATATCTACTGTATAAATGCCTTGCCCTATTTATTTTCCAAGGTTGAAACAAATCAAACCCTGGCCTATCAATTCCCTTACAAGTAGGTATTCCTTTCATTTATTCCACGAAGGGAATGGTGGGTGATCCTTACCTTCCAACTAGGGATGGGGTGATTATTTGTTATTTCCTTAAACCAGTAATCAACTATGGAATTGTTTTGTGTTGTTTATGTAACAATCCTGTAATAAGTTGGAAATAGGTGCCTTTAGCAGGGAGATCCACTTTCTATTGGATATCTTTCCTCTATTATTTTCATGATATTCTATCGAGAAATACCTATTTAAGATAGTGGTATATCCTTGTTATGAGGAATTTGGTATCTACGGATAAATACTAATTCCCTACGTAGGTAGTTATACCTAGAACAACAAATTTAAAGCACTTCTCCTTTTTCTATAAACAATAAATAATACAAAGGGAATCAAATGACCTACTTGTTCTTTCACTTTCCTTTTGTCTCTTTTGTTTGACTCTCTTCACTCCTTCTCAAACTTAACTCGCTCAAAAAGTACCTACAAGCATAAACAAAAGATAGAGAACCAATCAAAGCCAGAGATCTATCCAATACAAGTAAATGGAATCAGATACATTCACACATATAAACATCATATATCAAGATAAACATATGGAAAAAGGTGTAAATTTCTTTATTAGATTGAAGGAAGAATTACAACCATGAAGTCTGATCCATTGCCACTCTTCCAGCTTGGGTTCCAACCAATATCACATCAATAGCATAGCACTCTGGTGGCATAACACTACTCACTTACAAAATCAATTCTCACTCCAACAATATCTCCTTACAAATTCTCAATGTCCAGTCCCTAATCACTTAGATAAGTGCTCAATTTATAGGCAAATGGAGGAGGTTTTGTCATAAATGAGGGTATTGAATGGCCTTCCATACTTAGAGTTAGTTTCCATGGAGGAATGGATGAGAGGATAGGAGGTTACTTAACTCATTCCTCATCCATTTTCGAGCTCATAGGAGGTGATTAGTGTGGGAATCTTCTAGATGACTCCAGAGGATAAGAATATTCTCAGAACCCTATGTGAATTTTGCTCAATCTCACACAGCACGAGCCCAAGTGAGACTAGGTGCTCTGCAGAGCACCCTAACATGGGACTACCTACAGTAAAGTGCACTTACCCCTATTCAAGGTTGTGCTGGTCCCTCAAGGAGGAATTCTAGAGGGTTTTAGGCTAAAGAACTCTCAGGGAAGGAGGCATTCAAAGAGGTGAATTGTCTAGGGCATGTAGCAACTGAATTAGGGTTTGATGATCCCTAATGGTACTGATATAAATAATGGCACTGATGTGCCCAAATGGATCTATAACAACTTCCCCCTAAATCGTGCAGTTGAAAATAATAATATCGGGTGATATGCTTTACAATGTGATGAGGAGGTTCTGAAGTGGTTGGTGACCTGCATCGATTACAATACATAATATCATGATATTTTTATTTTTTATCATGAATCGCTAAGGGAAGGAATACCCATGCTCAACATATAAACTTTCATTACAAGTACATAGATAGTCATCTACAGATATAGACCCATGATCAGAATGACTATCAATGTAAAACCATTGTATGGATGATTTGGTACATTTCCTGAAATTGCAACCCAGATGGATGAAACTAGTTCCGGGGTCTTCTATCTTGTTCAATCTTTCACTCAAGTGCGAGTCAACCCATGCAAATATGTGATCTAAAGTCAAAAAAGGGAAGCCACTATCTAATTACCAGCCAATGATGTAAGCCATTAACAGACACGAGAGAAATCACTAATAATAATAATGATCCTCAAGGTACAACAATACATTTTGCATGGTGTGAATGGATGCTTTGATGTTGAACACCATACAAAGTCTTTCGGTTGAAGGCAAGTGATGTCAACCTATCGCCAAAAGTGAGAAACCTGCCATTGATGTATGCAAGTGTCAAGGTACTGAAGGGGTGTTTCTAAGTCAACTTCTTGGATAATGTGTTGATGTCAACAAGAAGCGACTCGTCGCAGGTGGGCCTTGATGTATCCCAAATCAACAACATGAAATGAGTGTAATGATTTTGGAGATGGAACCTGACTGACGACACAAGGTTTAGGAATGGCGGTCATGAAAATGAAGGTTTATGGTATTGCAAAGGATAAATTTTAACCTAGTGACTTTTCTTGAACATGTTAGTGACATCGAATGGAGTGGAAGCATTGACCCAAAACAAAAGTAATGCATTTTATGATAGACCAAGGTATGATGAATTTCAAGCAAATAACCCAACCAAAATAGTCACAACAATGAAGTGAAAGTGTCATGTTCAAGAGCGACCTGCTGCCATAAAGTGGTTTACCCCTTTTCCCATTTTCCCCAGTCATTGCTAACCAATACCTTTTTATTTTTTATCAAGCTTGAGGAGGATAACATATTCTTGTTGTATAATTCCACCCTTCGGGTGAATCCATCGCTATGTGATGTTTTAATGAGCTTAGCGAGGAGAAACTCGGTCTTGTCATGATGGGCAAGTTTGTTGCTATTTGATGTTTTAACAAGTTTAACGAAAAAGATAACTCGGTCCTTTTCATGCTTATAAAGTTTGAAAAGGGACAAACAAAAAACTCCACAAGTTATTTTTTGTAGATTTGTCTCTCAAGTCCAAAAAAGTGTAAAATAATACGAGAGAGAACCTATTGACCATGTTCAATCAACGTATTCCTTTTTCGTAAATAATCTATCTCAGTCCAGAAAAGGGTTAAACTTATACTGAGTAGATGTCATTTCCAATCTGTTAATTAGCTGTAAAGGACAAGTTTTTGGCAATCTTTTCATATTTCAAGAGTCTAGAAAGAGCTTAAAGACGACTCCACTTTGAGGAATGAGTGGTGTCTAGGATAGAAACTGGTTCAAGTGATGTTGGAAATTCTCAGAACATGTTGATTTTTGTGAAGAGGCTGGATAATAAGACCACTCGTTGCAACTATTCCTAAAAAAAAGTAAAAAAACCAAGTGAAAGCGTATGATCGACCAAGAAGATAGTGATGATGGAAGGAGAAAAACCAAGGTTCATCTGATGGAATAAGCTGATATAATGGCAATCACGAGGGTTAAAATGGAGATGGGTTCTTTTTTACACAAGCTTCAACCATAGGGAACTATAAGAAAAATTATGCTTGGATTCAATTTCATGTTTACACAAGATTGAAATGAAAAATTATGCTTAGATTCAGTTTCAAGTTTACACAAGCTTGAAATGAAAAACTATGCTTGGATTCAGTTTCATTTTTACACAAGCCTGAAATGAAAAACTATGATTGGATTCAGTTTCATTTTTACACAAGCTTGAAATGAAAAACTATGCTTGTATTCAGCTTACATGCCCCCAGCATGATGACTTGAGACTAGGTGCATGCGCCCCAAGCTTCATTACATTCACCTAAGTAGATTACCTGTGGCTATCAGGTGGATGGAATGAAGGTTCATTTACGAGATCAAGTGAAAGACTCGACTAGGATTTTACGAGACCTAATCAAGGACTCATATTGGAACTTTGCTCCAGGGGACCTTGTTTCATTTTTTAACGAGATTGACACAAGACAAGGAACTATGCTCTGATTCCTTGTTTCATTTTTTAATGAGCTTGGCACAAGACAAGGAACTCTACTCAGATTCCTTGTTTCATTTTTTAACGAGCTTGACACAAGACATGGAACTATACTCATATTCCTTGTTTCATTTTTTAATGAGCTTGACACAAGACAAGGAACTCTGCTCGTATTCCTTGTTTCATTTTTTAATGAGTTTAACACAAGAAAAGGAACTATCTTCATATTTCTTCTTTCATTTTTTAACGAGGTTGACGCAAGACAAGGAACTATCATCCTGGAACCTGTTTCACTTTTTAATGAGGTTGACACAGTAAAAGAACTATCCTCATATTCCTTGATCACAACCCATAAGAGGTCATGACTTCCGAGAGGTTTTCATCAGATGGGAGAACAATGCTTCGGAAGGATAGATCTGGTTCCAATCCCCCAGTACATAATGTACAACATCACAGAATTAATCGTCTGTTGATGTAGGCATGGAATAGGTTAACACATAATTAACCCATGGTGGGGAAGATACCATTGGTACAAAAGGACCATTTAGGGATGATGGTTGATTGGAAACCATATTTGGACTGGGAAATGAGAGTTCGTTAATGGTGACAATTTTGCCTTCATGCGGGAAACACATCACTTGAAAGAGTGTAGAAACAATAGCTCCCATGTCATAAACATAGTCACGCTCGAGAAGTAAATTATAATCTAAAGGGCCTGGGACTACCATCACATTGAGATAAACAATTTTTCCTCCCAAAGTAATAGGCAACTGATGAAGGATCCCTAATGGTTGACTGGTTCCTCTATTAAAAGCCAATAGATTCTAGGTAATAGGCACACGTGGCGGCGAACCAAGCGCTTGCCAATTAGTGGAGGAAAGGTTACTCACAAATGCACCTTCATCTATAATAGTGCCAGGTACAAACATATTAAAAACCTATAATATGATCTGGAAAGGCACATAAGAAGGAAGACGACATCCTACTAGTAGATTCCAATCAAGGGAAGTGACTAGACTACTTGGAGGGGGTACCGTAAGAATGGGATTATTATCCCCTTGAGTTACAAGAACATGAAGATTTTCCTCTTAAAAGAACCTGAGTGGTATCATACTCACTCTCTATGTGAAAGGTACGATTAACTAAAGGTGAAATCGGGTCAACTGTTTCCTGGACCTGTTATTGGTCAGGTATAGATTCATGGGATTCACATTTAGAGATATTGGGTTCGACCAACGATTGATTTAGGTTATTCACTTTATCAACTAGTGAAGGATTAGGGGAGAGTCTCTTGTAACCACATTGAAGTCATTGTAGAGTGTAGAAGCTTAATCGAATATGAGTAAGATCAATAGAACACATATAACTGATAAGGAGAAATCAATCACACATAACATAGAAGAAATAAACTGGGGAAAGCCTCAACCTAAAACCCCAACTCTATATTATCATACAAGTGGAAATATAGTTTGGATTACAAAAAGAATTAGCTCACAAGCTATCCTGCTCTCTCTGCAATCCCTCTGTTGCTCATAGACAGTCAAAGGCTTCTCACAGACCTTCTCGTCTAACCTCCAAGCCTCTTATTTCCTTGCGCAGTTTTTCTGGGTCCAGTGCTTCCACAAGTGTGAATTCCCACCTCACACTACTCACTTGGCTCAGAAATAACTGCACAAACCTGAAGGAGATAATTCCTTATGCATGGATGAGTTTCCTTTATACTAAAATTCCTCCAACTGATAGTACATTGTCCCTTCCTTTGATCTCAACTGGGTCTCTGTCTGAACTGACATGTATGAGTTATTTATGAGAGAATATTCAGTTATCTAGAGAGCAGCAGTTACATGCATGCAAGCATTAACTAACTAAACTCACGATTAATTCAACAAATTGTTTGAATTAATATAACTGTACTTGACTCAATTAACTGAGCCAACTAATTACAACACTATTACAACTCATCCTTATCTCTTTAACTGATGGATAAATTCCTCCATCAATGGAGAAATTGTTGCATGTCCTCACATAGACTTCATGTTTGATTTTCCATAACTAATTAACACATGGTGAATTAATTAATTATTTTACAAGCAACTACTAAGATCAAATTCGAATTTTACTTCTCAATTTTAGTCCAAGGACTGACTAAAATTAGAATCCATCCTGAAATTCTATTTATAGAAATGTTATTTTTAGCACTTCCATTTTTCATTCCTTGTTGCTAAGTCCAACACTGGTACTCGAACTGCTATTTATAGCAGCGCTATTTTTAGCATTTCTTATTGCCATTTTCAACAAGGAGAAGTAAGCTGGTTATCCAACATTTTTTCGGCTTCATCTAGATAGGGACAAAGGTGAATGGGGTGATTCGCTTCACATAACCTACAAGGAAACTTATCTTTTCCCTTCTTTCCATGAACTTTACTACCACTAGTTGATGGTGTGTCACCAGCATGATCTTGAGTAGTTGATGACACAGGATGATGTGAACGAGAAGACCATTGCTCTAAGATTTGAGGAATATCAGGACAATTTCAAAGAAGATGGTCTCTCGTACAAAGTTTGCATGGATATCAAACTTTGTGAGGCTTATCGGATGGTTTCTCATCAGAAGTTGCATTCAAGGCAATGGTTGCTTGGTTGCCCCCCACTAAATTTTCTTATTCTTCTTCTTCTTCTTAGCCACCTGGTTACTAGTACCAATACTTTCATCAAGAAAAGAGGAAGAAGGGGAGGAAAAAACAACCGAGGAAGAAGGCAAAGGGTCAACTTTAGCATCAACTAGAGGTTGATTTTGTCCAGTTGGAGGAGTACTCAAATGCGGAGAAATCACGACATTTTGAACTAAGGAGGTTGAAAACAACCTTACTAGCAAACCAATGGTAAGTCCCAGAAGGGACAATGTAGCCATATAAGGAGTGCCAATATTTCCAAAAGGAGGAAAAGGACTAGGATTCCCATCAGAAGGAATTCCTTGATCTGTGGACTCCAGATTTTTTGCCACATGTATCAAACTAAGATAAAATAAGGAATGAGCATGGAGGATGTTATCCGTGGTCAATTAAATTTATTTTAATCAAAATAAAAAAACAAAACAAAATAGGGATGATCTAGGAAAAACGATTAGCAAGTAACTGTGAACTACAGAATACCTCCTGGCGAATAGAGAAGTACGAGCAAGCAATCTCCCCAAATGTTGTGTTCAGTGTATCATAGTTTACAAGGTAGCCGAATCGGTTACCTAAGGATGGATAACAACCTAGTGTTGTCCTCCCATATATACCCAAAAGTACGTGGAGGCCCAATCCATATTAGAATTGTGTAATGTGAAACCACATAGGGAGAGCATTCCCATATACTTTACGTATTGTAACACCGCCCTATATACCCTAAGGTATGTGGATGAGCTATGATATGCTCACGTATGTGGAATGAGGTATCACACTTGGGAGGTATCACAGAAAAGTTAGAAATCGCTGCTATGTTCTACGACGCTGGAACATGTCTCTAGCCTAGAACCTCTAAATATTATGCGTTAAGTTACAATGCTCCATTAGGTTAATTCAGATGAATTTTAAGTTGATCTTCTTTAGAATTTTCCTTTCAAGGTTCACCACATGATGTATTTTTGCAATTCCTAGAATGAAACTATTATGATAAACATTCTTTTCATTCAATTTGAACAATGAAAACCTTAGCTAATAGGGATAGAGCAAACATATTTCTTTTAATCAAAGAGCAATGAGCACAATCTAATGTAATCTCCCTAAACTATTCCTATGGGAACACACAAATATTTCAATGCACGATGCATGTTTTTCTTTTCAATTCCCTTAATGTTGTGACGAACAAAAGGAAATTAATGCACATAAAATCAACTAATCTTTTTTCAAGAATGAAGACTTTACGAAAGTTTCGTTTCAAAAGAAATGAAGACTTTTACGACACTTTCTTTTGAACAAAGATCAATCGACTATAATCTAAATTTGACAATGAATTGATAGTGATAAAGAAAACATTTAAGAAACACTAAACAATCAAAGACAAAGTAGGGCTGACAAAGGAAACACAAATTGATTTCGGAGACACAAGCATCATTGACCTTTCAGCAAGTAGAAACAAAAGGAAATTTGGCAAAAAATCAACTCAGAGGAGGGATTTTTTCCTAAGAGGGATCAGCGTAGCCTTAAATGCGGGACAATGCACTTCAGAGCACTATCCTCAAGCCAAGGGTTCTCTGCAGCACTCTGTCTCTAGACCAAGCCTGTGTTGGTGACAGAGAGGCCATCCTAGGGGATTACAAGCACAAATTTCACCAAAAAACACTTCAAAAGGCCGAAATAAACTCAATGGGAGCAACTAGAGTCTACTAGAGGGTACTAGGATGAAGGTAAATGACCCAGAATGATGATCGATCCCCAATGGAGTCGCCAATTTGTTATGAGGAATTTGGTATCTATGGATAATTACTAATTCCCTAGGTAGGTAGCTATACCTAGAACAACATATTTAAAATGGTTATCCTTTTTTTATAAACGATAAATAAGACAAAGGGAATCAAATGACCTACTTGTTCTTTCACTTTCCTTATATCCCCTTTGTTTGACCCTCGTCGCTCCTTCTCGAACTTAACATGCTGAAAAAGTATCTACAATCATAAACAGAATACAAAGAACCAATCAAGGCAAGAGATCTATCAAATACAAGTAAATGGAATCAGATACATTCACACATATAAACACCATATATCAAGATAAGCATATGGAAAAAGGTGTAAACTGCTTTATTAGATAGAAGGAAGAACTACAACCATGAAGTCTGATCCATTGCCACTCTTCCAGCTTGGGTTCCAACCAACATCACATCAATAGCACAACACTCCAACAACATAACACTACTCACTTACAAACTCAATTCTCACTCTAATAGTATCTCCTTCAAATTCTAAAAGTCTAGCCCCTGATCACTTAGATGAGTGCTCAATTTATAGGAAAATGGAGGAGGTTTTGTCATAAATGAGGGTATTGAATGGCCTTCCACACTTAGAGTTAGTTTCCATGGAGGAAGGGATGAGAGGATAGGAGGTTACTTAACTCATTCCTCATCCATTTTCGATCTCATAGGAGGTGATAAGTGTGGGAATCTTCTACATGACTCCAGAGGATAAGAATATTCCCAAAACCCTATGTGAATTTCACTCAATCTCACCCAATGCGAGTCAAAGTGGTCCTAAGTACTCTGCAAAGCACCCTAACATGGGCCTTCCTGCACTGAAGCGCACTTACCCCTGTCCAAGGCTACACTGGTCCCTCAAGGAGGCAATTCTGGAGGGTTTTAGGCCAAATAACTCTCAGGGAAGAAGGCATTCAAAGAGGTGACTTGTCTAGGGCATGTAGCAACTAAATTAGTATTTGATGAGCCCTAATGGTACTAATCTAAATGATGGGAGTGATGTTCCCAAATGGATCTGTAATAATCTTTCCCAATAGTAGTAGTGGGACATCCTTCAATTGCTTGGCCTTTCCTTCACTAGTAAGCTAATGAATTTTTCATTCTCTTTACAAATTTTTAATGAGCCAATTATTGACCTCGTGATCAGTTTTTGTCATTTAATAACCTCATACACAATGGCAACTACTAATACTATGACATATCAATCTTACATAAGTTTTATTGTTACACCTTTTATGTAACTACCAACTAAAACCATCCATCTTTGATTGATTGGATTTTATAGTTTTATGAATGAATTTGAACATTATATATATATGTGTGTTAATGGGGTTACTTAATTAGATTGTTTGGTTTTCCATAATGTTCATGGATAGGATCAGTTATTTCTTTTGGGATAGTTGTTTTCCTGCTAATCCCTTTGCTTTTTAGTGTCAAGCAAATGTCCAACCTGACAGATTAGACACGAAGCACCTTTCCATCCTTCAATATATTATGGTGTTAGAATTCCTTGGAAAACGAGCTTCCTAATAAAATAGGAGCCACTTCGTAAAATAGAGGGATGACCCTCCCATGCACTTGGGACATTTAGTTGAGGCACCACACAAAGGATGCATAGTGTGGGGAGAAAATATTGCATTCAAAGGCACGGTTTATGATCGTATTCATATATTCCCTTTTTCTTACTGATGGGAATCATGGAATACATAGATTTATTTGGTAGTTATGAGGGTAGAGATGATCTACAAAGTCTTTCTTGACGTATGACCCTTTGAAGCTCAGCAACACATCATATCTCCATGCTCTCCACATTCCCACTACCATTCAGAAAGAAACCAATTAATTTGTTGCTCAAAAACACCTGATATATCCATGCCTTCCACATTCCCATTTCCATTTAGAAAGAAACAAATTAATATGTTAGCTTGAGAAGCTGTGAGTTAGGAAAATTTATATGGAGCTACCTATCTTGGATGCTAAGACTCAAGTATTATATGGAGCATTTGGCTAAGTGCATCATGGAGCGCTTTATGAGGAAACCAGATACTAAGTGCATCATGAAGTGTTTTACGAGGGAAATGAGACACTTTTGGTTTCGACATCATTTCAATTAGTAAACCAGACATATAATGCATAAATCCCTACCAAGCAGCATTTCCACCACCAGGTTGGGACCAATTGAGAAAATCTCAGTTGAACCAATTGAATGAATCACATAACCGCTTACAATAGGAAGGTCGTCTTAGGGAAACAATAAACCTAAATCCTAGTGTCAATTGTGCCCGTTGGATATAATTTAATTTTTAAAAGTGATTATTATAAAAATTATTTTATTAAAATATTATTTAATTTAAATAGATTTAAAAAAAATTCAAGTACCCTGTGTCTATCAGTGTCTCCCTAAAAAATTTGCGCATTTTTTTCCATCCAGTCAGGCATTTAGCTGGCCTGCTGCTCATCTGGAAAACTGTGCAGTTTTCATGAGTAGTCTCCTAGCTGCCTAACATCCCACTCAGCTCAAAATTTACGTAAGGAAGTTCAGCGGACCATCCTCCTAGAAATTGCGTTGTTATTTCCAACAGACTCTCACAACCCGCTGCTAGCTCCCCAGAAAAATTATGCAATTTTTCCAAGAAAGCCTCCTGTAGCCTGTTGCTAGCTCCACGAAGAAATTCCTTAGTTTTGCTTCCAACCCCTCTGTTGCCTACATTACTTCCCTAAAAAATTGCGTAGATATTCCCTCTATCAGAGCCAGATCCCGCAGACAATCACTGTTGATCTAGATTGCCCAGCTAAGTCTCCTAGTGACCTCTACGCAACTTTCACCAGTGGTGCCCGGAGCCCGCATCCTGACTTGAAATCTACCTTGCGCTATTTGAAGAGCCTTGTCCTCTCTCCCGATCACCTGCATCTAAAAGAAAAGGATAATGCATCATGGAAGACTAGAAGATTTATGGATTTGATATCGTCTCATCATGAATGATTGCAGATACAGGTACATGGATGAGACATGACGCGGTGACAAACGAGATGAATAAGGAGAGCACATGCAAGGATATTTGTTCACAAATGGATGAATAATGTATTCATGTGAAGATATTTGTTCACAAATGGATGAATGAGGAATGCATGCAAGGAGATTTGTTCATGAATGGATGAAGACATGAACCATGTAAAATTGCAAGCAAAGGAGGAACATGGACATGCAAACATCAAGCAAACAACAAGACCATTGAAGACTCCACACACCTTGTCATGTGAAGGTGAAGTTATGATACACCAAGATCATATCCATCACTCAGCAGCCCTGCGGCTCGATATGAACACCACCACCATCATGAACATACCAACACTGTTGTGTCAATTCGTGTCACGAGTCATCTCGGCCACATCACTACTGTGGGCCATACTGTTGTAAATCAATGTAATGTAACGTGGAAGTCCAAGAGACCCACATGTAAATATAAAGAGTCATTTAAAGTTCAGGAGTCATGTATGTCAAATATTCATGAGGGAAGTCTAATAGTCGCAAGGGCTAGTTTTACCCTTGGCTATAAATACCCCTCATTTGTACATGCAATAGATTTCTCACCTTGGCTCCTCCCACATAGCCTTGAGAGTCTCTAAAATTTTCCTTGAGGAGCGAGCAGTGGCTCCAATTCCCCACATACGGGTTTATTGATGTATGGTGTACTGATGTGTCTTGGAACTGTCCCTTAATTCAGAAGTCTGATAACATGGCAACATGTTTTCACACATGTATTGTAATTGTTTGTAAGACTATTCTTTAAACACTTGTAATTCATGTTGCTTTAACTTGTGTTAAGACAACTGAACTATTTTAGTTGTTCTAATACATATGCTTATGAAAATGTGTTGTATAGCTTGTTAAAGTCGTATTTCCCTTGTGGGCTACCACGCCAGACACTAGATAAAACTATTCCCATAAACTTGTTATAACAATTGTCGTACTCCCATGGTCTATTCTGTTGGGTGTTGTACGTGTTATCCATTCATTGTGTGTTTGTGACTACCGCATCCGTGTTCACTACGCTGCCGGAATCTACGCATGTCTTATTGTGTTGTGTGTCTCTGATATAGTTGGGACTCTTCCCTTTTGACTAGAGACTGACTTCCACCCTCTCCCTCTACGATGAAAGAACCTTGACACAAGTAACACTATCACTCACCATGCCAGTGAACCTCACTGTTTAAAGACAAAGAATACCACTCTCACATGATAACAAGAAAGAGCTAAGGTATATATTTAAGATAATGGAAACTGGTCCATCGTACCAGATAGAACTCCTGCACCAAACAGTGTGAGGTCTAAGTGGGACTTCATACTGGGGAGATCCCCTGAATGTTGGCAGCTCTAGCACCATCAACAGTAAGATAGTAATATATCCTTCCTCGGAGTAGTAGCAGGAGATCCTTCGATTGCTTGGCCTTTCCTTGACTAGAGAGGTAGGCGTAGGTTACCAGGTTACAGTTTTCGAAAAAGACCCATAGCAAGAGCTCGGAGTCAAGATAACAACATAACTACGTTAGAATAGTTACAAATAGAGAAAGACCTAGGTTAAAGATAGAATAGTTCTATCTACCTATTTATTAAGATCCAAATTATGCAACCTTGAATAATATATAAGCCCAAAAGGGTTAGATTCTCGAGAGCAAGATCCTAATGCTTATGACCATTTGAGTCTTTAGAGAGTCGAATGCTCTAGATTGAGATCAAGTAATTTCTCTGTATGAGAAATAGTTTTCATTTTCCCTAAATTACAACTGAATCTAAAGAAACTACACCCCAAAGGAATACATGGAATGGAGGAAAATTTTGTTGAATTCAACTTACGATGCTTGACGAGTTGGTACTCTAAAGGCCTTCACAACACAAAATCTTCAAAATACCTTCAAAATGCAAAATCTTGAAAATAGAATGAAAATAACATGTATTAGAATGAGAATAACATGCATTAGAAAATAGGCATTTAGAAAAAATTTCAAATATAATTAATCCTAAGAACAACCTCGTAAAATCCAAACGATGTTGTAAAATCCCACCATAATATGAATAGAGGAGGTTAACCCATAGAAAGAAAAATCGATGACACTGAATTTCTAAGTGCTTAAGACCAAAATAATAAAATAATTTCAATAGAGGAGCAGGAAGAGAATATGATGAGTATATGAATTACCTTTGAAGTCAGACTTATTTATAGTGGTGTAGGATATTGTTCAACACAATGGGTTAGTAACTAATTATGTAAATACTATGAATGGAATTTTTTTTTTTTAAATTAGGTATTAAGTGTTATGTATTAAGCTAATGAATTGTTTATTGTCTTTACATATTTGTAATGAGCCAATTAGTGACCTCGTGATCAGTTTTTGTCATTTAATAATCTCATACACATTGCTAATTGTTGATACTATTACATATCAATCTTATATAAGCATCGGTGTTACACCTTTTGTGAAACTACCAACTAAAACCATCAAACATTCATTGATTGGATTTTATAGTTTTATGAATGAATTTGAACATTATATATATGTGTGTTAATGGGGTTACTTAATTAGATTGTCTGGTTTTCTAGAATGTACATGAATAGGAGCTAGTTTTTTTTTTGTGATAGTTGTTTTTGTGCTAATCCCTTTGATTTCTAGTGTCCAGTTATTGTAGCAGCTACAAGCACCCTCCAAAATTTTGCCTTAGGTTCGTTTTGGAGCCTCCCTACCAACCATGCTTAGCAACATGTCTTGCACTGTCCAGTACATAGGCTTCAGCTAAGTTTCATCGGCTTGCTAGCCTATGCATGTCAACTTGTTTGTCTCCCACCCGCAGGCCGACATTCTAGACTTAGGTAATTTTCTGGCTAAGATGCTCCCCCTGGAAATTGCAAAATTCTAGAGGGGAACAAGCCTTCCCTCCAAAAATTATCCAATCTTTGTTGGGATGCCTACTGAGCTCCAGAATTGCGCAATCTAGCCAGGCATCCCTCCCTTAGAAAATTGAGGAATCCAGCTCAACACTGGGCTTGAGCCCAAAAATTTTGCAACTCTAGGAGGTAGTACCTGCTCACCCTAGAAATTGCACAATTCCTGAGGGAAAACTAGCCCTGCTCAATCCATAAACTATGCAAATCCCTTTCTCAATTTTGCAGACTACTGCATGTGCCTTTAGGTTAACGGTTCCCTCCGGGACTGAGAAATCCTTATTTGCATGCATGGGCTTATTTTCCCTGAAATAGGAAAAAGAAACATGAAAAAGGCATCCCTAATTTTAGGGATCTATTTTTAGTAGCTGGAGGTTACATGCAAAGATCATTTTAGAAACTTCCCTCCAAGTGTCGTTTTTCCTAGATTTGTGGCAGACCTGTCATAACATCGATCTTATCAAAACTCATTTTTTGGATGCTGTAGGACTCATTCCTCACATCAATCTTGTAGCTCTGACATCCCACATTGCATCTAGGAGTCTTTGACACATTTAGCTCAATTTTTTCAGGGTAAGTCTTCTTTTCATGTTTTGTGTTGTGTTTCTATTACTTTTTGTATTTCGCTTTGTGTAAATGTTGTCTTCTTGATTTCAATGAACATCTGCTATCGTTCTGATGCATGTTAGCCTATAGAATCACTGTTTCAGTTTTTCATTGCATCTCACTGTTCTCGCATGCATAACATTGTTTCAGCACTAACATTCACCGTTGCAGCAATTCGCTTCACACACATTCTTGTTTTCCCATTTTCTTAAACCTGGACTCACTATTTACATGCATGATCATTCACTATTGTTAACACTCAATCTCGCCATGCATTCTAACCTTCTCATGTTTTCAGTCGCATGTCAACGGGTCAGGGCTACCTTGGCCTGAACCTTGCCTTACTTGGCCAAAAATTTGCATTTTTTAGAATGAAGGCTTTGCCTTTCTCCCAAAAAATGCACAAATCTGGTCAACACTAGCCTCCAAGCTTTCATTATGCAATTATGGGAGGCAATGCCTTGCTAGCCCCAAAAATTGTTCAATGCAGTTTGCTAGTTTGCATGTCACCCTTGACTAAAATTGTGCATTGCACAGTTTCAATCCTAAGAAGGCCAAACTAGACTATGCATTACGTAGTTATAGTAGTCAGTCAACCTCTTGACATCCCAGGCTATCCCTTGCATAGTTTAAGCATTCAGTCTCCCATCGTCTTGGTGGAAAATACGCAATCTTCACAATCAATCATACAAGTATGTTGCAAGTCAGTCCTCAAGTTTGTTTTAGTTTTCAGCTGACTAATTTCTCTCCATGAGTGTTGTTATGTCTCCAGGTATCATAGGTGTTCATCTTCCTCTTAGTAGCACGGGTACAACCACCTCCCATGGAGAAGGGTCAAAGGACACCGTTGAGAGCACAACTGGAGATGCAGTTGAGCGGTTGTCTATGAGCTTGCCTATCTACAAAGACACCAAGTTGTTCATAGACCAGAATAGAAAGATAAAATGGCCATGGCATCATAGAGAGTAACACCATCAGCAGCACCAGAGGGTAGCCAACCTACGGGTGACAAAGCCAAGAGGAATATTGTTGACACCGCAAAGGTGGATAAAAGCTACAAGTTCAAAGCAGATCCACTTGTGATGAAATAATATTTGGAGATTGAGGCTAAGAGGTGACAATGCGATAATAGGATTTTGCAAAGGAAAAGAGATAAACAAAGGATGGAGGAAACAGGGAAGGAGTTGTAGGAGTTGAAGTGACAACTCAGGGAAGAACATGATCTATGAAGAGTAAAGAAGGAAGCGTAGCAGGAACAAATTCAGCAGGGGGCACAATATGCGTAGACTGATGAAATAATATGCCCATATAGGATATAGACCCATCCCAGCAGCTGGCACAAAGCAGAGAGGGTGAACAGTGTTGTTGATCGCATGCACAGGTGTTTAGGAGGGTGGATGTCATTGTGCGCAAGCATGCAATCCCATCCATTGGCACACTCACCGAGGTGAAAACAAAGAACCAAGTCCGATTGAAGCTGAACTTGTACATCGATGAGTTGATGCACATAGCCACCAGCACACACCTGGATATTAGTTCAAACACTATGCATCAGTATGTTGCTAGCTTGACCGCACTCAAGACAATGATACACATGTTATTAGACGAGTTGGAAAGAGGAGCCAAAATAATGTACCCATATGCAATGGAGGAAAGAGTTTGTTTTCAACAGGATGTCACCATTGAGCACATGGACACCATCATGGAGTGCCAAAGTTGGCATCAATTTTCCACCATCGATCATCGTGAGGATGTTAAAGAGTTGATCTTCCCACAGCTATCCAAGTCTTAGTGATATCTTGCAGGGATTGCTTAAGCCTATTTTGTCTCACATGGGTACATTTATAGATTGTAATGCAACATCTTGTAAAAGTGAAAGACCAAGTGTTGATGGTCGAATGTAACAGTCATGTAGTAATTGAAGAGTCATGAGGGTAGGTGAAGAGTGACAAAGGGGAATTTCAATGGTTACCCTACCCTTTGCTATTTATAGAACCTCATAACTCATTGTAGAGAATTTTGGAAGCCAAGCTTCCTATAAGTGTATCTTAGAGAAATCTTGGAGTGTATTGTAAAGAAACTTGGCTTCTCCAAAGTGCAAAGCTAGTGTATCTCTTTGGAGGAGTAGGCGGCAGTGACTATAACATTCCCTTTTTGGAACTAGTGGTTTGTCATGGTTGAATTGTATGATTGGATCTTTCACTCTTAATATAATAGTTCCAACACGTTTCATGCATATGTTGTTATTGTATTTCAGCTATCTTGGTTACTTTAATGATATATGTAGTTGTTTTCTTACGCATGTATGTATGGACTCTTTCTATATATGTATATATGAATATTATTGAGATGTGTTTTTGGCTTAGCCGTCACTTTGGATCATTGCTTTCCCTGCCTTCCAGCTTCTGATGTATCTTTTCTCATGTGTTCCCTTTCAAGCTTTGTGTTTCCATAGGTTTCTAAGGGGCGCAACTCATCCCCCTATCCATGTGTTAGAACCCTTCATGCACCTTCGTTGGCTTACTATGCTGGTCACATGCTCGATACCAACAAGGACATCCTACATGCCTCTGTGCGCAATCGTGGTCAATGCAGTGCCGTACAACCCACTACTGGGACTCCTTCAGCAAACAGTCTAAGGTCTAGTTGGGACTTCTTACTGGGGAGATCTACTGACATGTTGGCGAGTCCAACACTGTCAACATTTCTAGTGCTAGAAGGAGGGCTACATGATAAGTTGAGCCCTTGCATCATGTTTTGATTCTTTACATAATTTTCATGGATATTGTTAGACTCATCCCTCTGTGATGTTTCTCTAATGCTGGACATCTTGACATCACGAGGGAGTTTTTTGATCTCTTATCGGAATTCACGTATGATGGTGAATGCGAAGAGGCCTAGCCTGAGTACTTACAAGACTTCTATGCATTTATTGATGATACAAATGACTTCTCTGATGAAGAGGTTAGGTTGCTTCTTTCACACACACTTCACAAATCCCAACAACGATGGTGCAGCAGCCTGCCACCTGTAGTGTGCACTCGCTTGACCAGTTTTTTAATCTCATTGAATCTACTTTCCATCATTTTGATCTAGAACCTCTTGACAAAAAAATATTAAAACAACGGAAAACTACGCAAGAATCATCTATGGATTTTTTGCAGTGCTTCCTTGTATTGTAGTTTCAAGCTCTGAAAATCCAGATGAAGTTTCAATATCTTTGGGACAAATTCGAAAATTTTCTTAGAAAATTAGTCGATCCCAAGATGAAGTTGAAGTTCAAACCCCACTCAACATACTTCGGTGATGGAGTTGTGCAATAACAGACTAACATAGTCGCTATCACATGTGATTGTCCACCTTCCCCTCATCAAACAACGCCACCACCACAAAGTGATGTGGGAGAACATGCACACACATCTTTTCAACTGTCATATCCTCCCAGCATCACTTCTCTCAATTTTTGTGTAGATTTGGTTGCGAAGCCCATGGGTTGTCACATGGATCTGTTACCACAAACCCCCTCTTTGTGTTCTTCTCATCATCTAGATTTCACTTTCTTGCTTTCTATCGTTTCAGACTCGACACCTGTTGTGAACGAGGATCAAGCCATCGATGGAGTTGGTGTTGCACAACCAACCTGCGTTGTCCTTCACGATGAGTATGACTGGGAACTTGAACATCAACCCATGACAAAGGATGATCTCCTTCTGTCTATGCCTCCTCCACTTTTTCTTGACCTCTTTAGTGATTCTTATATCTCTGATTTTCCTTACGTAAATCCACCAATGGATGCACCCATTATTGATCATTCGTACAACACACCGAATGTCAGTCCATCATTCGAAAACAAAGAAGACAAATGATTCATTGAAAATCCACTCGATTTTTCATCTAATTTTTTCAAAAATGCAGAGGGTGAACATTCTTGCTTTTCATCTACCCCTCTGTTTGATTTATCTGATCATGAGGATGCCGACGAAATCATTGATTTTTCTGATCGTAGCTATCGTGATCTCTTTACTTCCATATTCGATCATGATGATGTTCTATCATTGTTGATTTTTCAAAGCCACCTATTTATGATGATCTATCTGTCGATGAAGTCGAAACTCCGCAGATTGTTAAGGCACCTCAGCCCGAGCTGATGGTTATGTGAAGCCCTCACTGTCTTGAGGTTGGTTTCTCTTCCCGTCAGGAAATTGTTGAAACACCAAGGCTCCTCATCACTCAGCTGTAATGCATTGAATATCAATCCCACACACATATTTCACTTCCTCCACTCAAACTACATGATCCCATCGCTCATTCATTGGAGGAATCTTACACAACAAGCACATGTGCATGACACAAGTTGTCTTTATTTCTCTCGGTTTCTTACATGTCATAGTCAAGTGAATGTGTATGCTTAACATCTACAGGAAGTGTCGCACAACCATGGTAAGTCCACGTATTACATGCCATCTACTTACACTCATTTATGTTCTGTGCACGCATTTAAAATCAGATTATGTTTGTCTTCATTATTATATCTTTCATGTTTGTTGGTATGCACAATTGTGTTGTTCATGAACCATGCCTTCACCAACATGGGTCGACCAATGCACCAGTAGCTGCATTGGAAATATCACTTCATGTGATTAGGCCTATGCACCATTAGCTTAGGAGTAGGAATAGTGTTTTCTTGTTCTCTTACTCGCTTTTCTTTCACATTTTTCTTCTGCTCTTCACTCTTTTAGTTGTTTGTTTTCTTGTTTATGTTCGTAGGTTGGTTTCACATGAAGCTGTGTGTGACTCTTGAAACAAGCAAAGGTAAAGTGTAAGAGGACTTCTGCAGTTATCAATACTTGGTTATCTGTTGTCTTCTATATGTATGTAGAACTTGTTATCTTTAGTCCATGATACACCAATGGAAAATATGTTTTGTTCAAAGTGAACCTTGATGAAAACACAATGCTTGCACGCTAATTAGTGTCACCTACTCTGGTTAGTTGTTTTGGGTTATCCCTTGTCATCTCAGTCAAGTAGAGTAAGGTGGGGGGGAAATCTTAGCAAGTAGGTTAGAGGTATATACAAAATACTTCTCTAAAGGAGCAACCTCTTCTACTCTCAATAAGTCGAGATCCCTCTTCCGCCTCTGAAATGAATAAGTGTTTTTCACAATTATAAAATAAAAAAAAAAATGAAAAAAGGAAAATGTGAAAATTTTTGAGAAAAAATGAAAATGAATAAGGCGAAAGAAGAGAAAGGCTTCCTGCGAAGAGAGGTGATGCAAGTAACTCCACCGGGATACTGACTAGGCTCACTGGCAATGGAGTGATTCTTGTGTTCCTACATGACTCCGTCAATGTACCATCCAAGCCTGCGCACAGCGGAGCAACACCAACAATGAAACTTAAAAATCTAACTATAATATTGCTTGTGTGCCAATATACCCCTCATCCCAATCGAAACAACTATGTTGACCTGGATTGGAATGTGTGCTGACTGACGAAGAGCATGGCACATACTACATCTTTCAATCAAGCTAGTGTGGGATTCAATATGATCAGATAACTAAACAATACATCTAGAGGTGTTAGACTTGCTTTCATGAAACAAGGTCCATTCAGAGAGCTGGAGTTCTACCAGTGTGTCGCCAAGTGTTGTAGCAACTACAACCACCCTCCAAAATTTTTCTTTAGCTTTGTTTTGGAGCCTCCCTACAAACCATCCTTAGTAGCATGTCTTGCACTATCAAGTACATATTCTTTAGCTAAGTTTCATCGACTTGCCAGCCTGTGCATGTCAACTTGTTTGTCTCCCACCTGTAGGACGACATTCTGAACTTGGGTAATTTTTTGGCTAAGATGTTGCCCCCCAAAATTGTGCAATTTTGGAGGGGAACTAGCGTTCCCTCAAGAATTTGTGCAATCATTGTTGGGATCCCTGCTGAGCTCGGGAATTGCGCAATCCATCTAAGCATCCCTCCCTTAGAAAATTGTGCAATCCAGCCTAACACTAGGATTCAGCCCAGAAATTGCAAAATTTTGGGAGGAAATACATGTTGACCCTATAAATTGCAAAATGATTGAGGGACAACGAACCATAGTCTGCCCAGAAACTATTCAAATCCCTTTCCCAATCTTGCAGACTACTGCATGTGCATTCATGTTGACCAGTTCCCTCTGGGACTGAGCAATCCTTATTTGCATGCATGGGCTGCTTTTTCCTAAAGTAGCAAAAAGCAACATCAAAAAGGCATCCCCAATTTTAGGGATCTATTTTTAGCATCTGGAGGTTACATGCAAATATCATTTTAGAAACTTCCCTCCCAGTGTTGCTTTTTCCTAGATTTGTGGCATAGGCATCATAAACTCGATCTTATCAAAACTCATTTTCTAGATGGTGTAGAGCTCATTCCTCACATTAATCCTGTAGCTCTGACATCCCACATTGCATCTAAGACTCTTCGGCACATTTAGCTAAGATTTTTTAGGGTAAGCATTCTTTTCATGTCTCGTGCTGCATTTCTGTCGCTTTTTGTATTTCTATTTTGTGTAAGTGTTGTCTGATTGATTTCAATGAACACTTTCTTTTGTTTTGATGCATGTTAGCCTGTAGAAGCATTGTTTCAGTTTTTCATTGAATCTCACTATTGTTGCATGCATGACACTGTTTTTGCACTCACAGCCACTGTTACAGTGACTCGCTTCACACACATGCTTGTTTTCCTGTTTTTTGAATTTTGCACTAACTGTTTGCATGCATGATCATTCACTCTTATTTATAGTCAGTCTCACCATGCATTCCAGCCTTCTAATGTTTTCAGTTGCCCTTCGATGGGTCTAAGTTTCTTAGGCCCGAACCTTACCTTACCCAGCCAACAATGCACATTTCCGAGAATGGAGGCTCTACCTTCCTCCCAGAAAATCTACATATCTGGCTAGAAATGGCCTCCAGGCTTGCATTGTACAATTCTAGGAGGCAGTGCCTTGCTAGCCCCATAAATTGTGCAATGTGGTTTGTCGGTTTGCGTGTCACTGCTGACTGAAATTCCTCATTACGCAGTTTCAGTCCTCACCAAGCCAAGATGGATGATGCATTGTGTAATTCCAATAGTTAGTCAACCTCCTGATAGCCCAGAAGGTTCTTGACAGTGCAGAGGCGAAGAAAAGATGCAAATTCAAAGTAGATCCACTTGTGATGAAAGCATCTTTGGAGATTGAGGCTAAGAAGTGACAACATGACAAGAGGATCGTGCAAAGGAAAAGAGATAAATAAGGGATGGAGGAAACAAAGAAAGAGTTGTAGGAGTCGCAGCGGCAACTCAGGGTAGAACAAGAGCTACGTAGAGTAGAGAAGGAAGCGCAACAGGAAGAAATCTAACAGGGGGTAAAACACACACATACTGATGAAACTGCACCCATACAGGATATAGACTCATCCCAATAGGTGGCACACAGCAGAAAGGGCTAGCAGTGTTGTCGACCGCATGCATGGGTGATCAGAAGCATGGATGTCATTATACACATGCATGCAATCCCATTCATTGGCACACTTATCGAGGCGAAGATAAAGAACCAAGTCCACCTGGAGATGGACATGTACTTCGACAAGTTGACGCATAGCCACCAGCACACACTTGGAGATCAATGTAGAAACTATGCATCAATATGTTGTTGGCCTGGCCGCGCTCAAGACTATGATGCACATGTTATCAAACGAGTTGGACAGAGGAGAAAAATTAGTGTACCCAGATGCAATGGAGGAAAGAGTTTGTTTTCAACCGGATGTCACAACTGAGCACGCAGAAACCATCATGGACTACCAAGCTTGGCCTTAGTTCGCCACCATCGATCATCACAATGATGTCGAAGAGCTAGTCTTCCCATAGCTATCTAAGTCTTAGAGATGGCTTGCATGGATTGCTCAAACATATTTTGTCTCACATGGGTACATGTGTAGATTGTAATTGTTATCACACAAAATTGATCATCTAGCCTTAATTTACTAGATGGACCGAAGTGCACCATGTAAGGCCAATTTTACCATAGTAAAATTGCTTTCACTGTGAGAAATTACTTAATAAACCACATTTGTAAAGCAATTTATAATTAAACCCATGAAGAATAATTAAATAAATCACTATTTATTTAATTATTTTCTAGGAATAATTAATTAAACCATTATTTAATTAATATTCCTTGTCACATTTGGCCAAGTTAAGAAAAATAAACAGATAAATTATTAATTATCTTATTTTTTCTACGAACAACTAATTAGTCACTAATTAATTATTAATTATTTTCCCTCCTAACCAAATATAATAAAATATTCCAAGTGATTATTTCTAGAATGGGGTTAATAATATTTTATTATTGCTCACTATTCGAGGATAACCTAATATTTTGTTTTAAATATGATGGTTTTCCATTCATTATTCACTTTTGATCATTTTCATTATTGCACTCACTATTGTAACTTTGATTATTATCATTGTCGCAAGCCTTTTGCTTTTCCATTTGAGTTCTAACTAAGCTCAAATATTTCATTTGCTAGGTTTTACACATTATAGAGGAGAGAGAATCTATCGAAAAGATGAAGACATTTGAGGATAACCAAGAACCCATCCCATAGAGGGGGACTAGTAACGTTTATTTTTTCCCTCCACAAGTGTTGTTTAATAAAATATAGTCTTTATATATCTGGTTTCCATTGGATTATTGGAGTTACCCACATTTATTACTATTTCATTTTGTTGTTTAACTATGATCATGGCATAAATCAGGGCTTTGGTAGGTTTTCTTCTATCATTTGCTGCAGATCTACAATGTTAAGCAGCCATTTATATTGTTAATACTATTTGTCATCCATAGTCTTAGGTGATTTATTTTCATACACATATGAGAAGAAAACACTATAACAAAATTGGTGACTCTGTTGGGTTTTTAAATATGATCCAGAAACTTGGGTGACCTTCAGTTTTCAGCTTAGGGTTTCTTTTTTTTAGTCTCTTAATGTTTTTTACTAGCAATCTAACCCTAGATCATTCAAAATTCTAACTTCCATAAGTTTTCTGGTCTTTTCTGTAGGTCACAGGAACCAGCCGTGATAGAGACGACAAATTTTTCTGAGACTTGCCAACCGAGAATCAAGCAACAAAAATTGCACTTTTCTACCCCAAAAGTACAATCTCGAGATGCAAAGTGCACCTTTTGGCCCAAAAAGTGTGATCTCCCAGGAATTAGGTTTGTACCTGTGATTTTTATGGTTTGTGAGAATTTTTAAGATTTCGTTATGGGTTTCGCCAAGAGCTGTCTGTTGGATTGGTTGACCACTTGATTAGTTTCTTAGGAGCCTTTTATCACCCATTTCAAAAGATATCACGTCTCACTTTCCTCAAATAGAGGAAGAATCTCTCCAAACCACTCTTAGATATGACTTGATTTATGCGCAATCTAGTTATGTCTATACCGTCATTATAGACCTCCCCCATCCTGGTGGTGCCAATGCATCGGGGGCATCTCACGCCACCGACTGTACCATTGGAGCCATTTCACATCCTGTTATCCTCCATAATGTCCCAGGCTGAGAGGAGATTGATGGAGTTTACCATAGACCAAGCTTTTAGTTTGGTAGCTAGCCTTACCAAACTAGAGAGGGCTCTCTCTATGATCACATCCAATTAATTGACAGGAAAAGGAATAGATTTTAGGCTAGGTATGCTAGCCTTAGGTAGGTCTTGGAAATTAAGGGTTTGATGTTGTATAAGGGAGAAAAAATATGTAGCTAGGTCAAAGGCTCAAAGGATTACAACAACAATGATATAAAGGAGCAAGGTAGCAATAATTATGTGATGGATTTAGGGTTTGTTGGTGTAGTCTAGTGTTTGGAAGATGCAAAAGGATTTTAATGAGCACGAGCACATGAATTCATTAAACAGGAAATAAATTAACACATAATGATATTCCCATAAAAACAGAGTTTTATGCAAAGAATTATGTTTATCAACTTCAAGGAAAACCATTGAGGAACTAATTAATGGAAAGAGAAGATGAATATCTTTCATATAAAGCTATAATAGAGAAAAAAACATCACAAACATACTGCACATGAATTCCTAGATAATAGTTGCAAATTGTATCCTTTGATTTCCAGAAAATGTTGAAGTATAAGCTACAATAGTTCTCTCCTTTGATGTCCAACTTGTTCTATGACTGAGAAAATGATACATAAAGACCAAAACAACATCTCCTTGCTCTCAGGGGTCAAGTCCATGAGTTTATGAACTGCTCCATGAGGTGTTCCAACCAAAAACCTAAAGGCTAGGGAGATTAAAACAATTCCTCCAATTAACTTTGACTCCAACCACTCTCATAAATGAGGCTAAATTTACATCAAAATAAATTTAACAAGACGAATTACCCAGTATTACATCATATTTACATTAGGATTAATCAATTACATCATAGAAATCCGAATCCAACTGACCAAACTAGAGAAAAAATGCCACAGAAAAAACTGCAACGAATTTCTGAGAAAACACAGTGAAGCTGAGGAAAACACAGCGAAATTGGCAAAAGTAGTTTTTGAAGGCCTTCCTGAAGTCTAAATCCTAACCTTGATATCTCAGTGGAAAGCTGAGGATGTTTGATACAAAATGGACTCTTCAGGAGCTCAAAAAGATTACTCCTAGCCCATCAAAAATGCATTTTCCCATAGGTACTTTGGAAAATGTAACATGGCCTCCATCAGGATAGCAGAAAGGTGGTTTTTTGATGGTTTCTTTACTTCTTCACCTGTTAAAATTTTTCAAAAATATGTTCCCCTTAGGGAAAAAATGATGTATGGACCATGAGGAATCTATAAATGAAAACCAAACTTCATTTGGAGCTCCCCAAATAAAGCGCAGCGTGGGGCACACTGTGTTTTCTCCTCCATGACTATGCTAAAATATGCAAAAATTCTCAAAAAACTAAATTTCCTCCAAAACACTTCAAAATTGATATGTGAGGTCACCAAGTGGTATGATATGCTATGAGGGAGGCATTAGCAAGAAAATATAACTTTTCCTTCCCTTTTTTCTTGATTAAGTTTTCATTGAGCTTCTCCTTCAATCGCTTGATCTTCACCTTGGGAATCACATTTCTTGTGTAATAATGGGAAACCATGCATTTCTGCAATATTTTTTTCTCTTTTAGCCCTCTTGATAAGCTTCTCCAAGTGACAATTCACCTTGTCAAGGCAAAATTCTATATCTTCATTGATCTCTACTGCAATTAGGTTAGTAGAAGTCATCCACTCTCTTTGTTGTTGAAGTGATCTTTTGAGGCCTTTGGTCCTTGGCCTTTTCCTTTCTACCTGTTCCTAATGTTCATCTGAAGCCTCTGCATCCATCACCGCCTTTCCCTTTATATCCTCTTTCCCAATATAAGACTCACGATTTTCCAAAAGAGGTTGCTTTACCTTCAACTGCTGATTTTCCTGCTCTAGAAATGAAATCATGAAGTTTTCCTTTGAAACATAAGTTATTACATCATTTTGAAGTGAATTAAATTTTTAATCAAACCCTACCACTAATCCTTCATTTCCTGGTTTATTGAATGAAATGCCAGTTTTGATGACTCTAACCCTAATGATGTAATGGAGACACTAAGCTGAATGAAGACCATGGTGACATGACTCATATGATCATGATGATTTGTTCAATGATGGATCATCCAAGTGAATGATGGTAGTGACTGGAACATGAAAATTTGAAGGAGCAACAATAGACCTAGAAACACTAGGAAGTGACCAAATTTTATTTTGAAAGCCTAATGAAATCATAATTTGACTTTGAGACCCCTAACAAACCTTGTTAAAAGTATATTTGATCATTGGTGACAGTCAAAACTAATTGACACTAACACATCATCCACCATATACTTAGAAAAATTATGTCTATCCACAAGGGGGCACCAATTCCTCCAACACTTATGCCCTTCATGATAGAAACATGTTTTCAGCGCCAACCAATGCTCAACCTGTCTACCAAATAGTTTCCCCTCCACCATATTATAACTATGCATATCCAAGAGCTCTAGCCCCTCAAGCATTAGCACCGCAACCTCCCATGCAACCTCACCCCCAACAACCATTGCCCCCTCAAGATCAAGTGTTTTCACGGTAAAGTGCGACCAATCCCCAAAGTTCGAAGGAAAAGAATAAGGGGAAGGGTAGCAAAGGTAACCAAGGTAATCAAGGTAATCAACCTAGTGAACCCCATGGGAACCAGCCTAACACCAACAACCAGCAACAGGGTAGTGAACCTAAGAAAAAAAAGGCTATTTGTATGAACAAGCCTTCTGCATGTTGTGGTGTACATGGCCATTATACACATGAGTGTCCTCTCTTACCCCAGATGCACCAAATTTTGGAAGCTCAAGCAACTTCTAAAGGTAAACCACCCATCCAAAAATTGCCTCAAAATCCTATGCCATCTCAACTGACAATGCTTACAAATCCTTTCCCCCAGCAAGGATTTGTTACTACTCAACCTCATCTAGGTCAAGCATCCCATCCCCCCAACCTTCTAGTCCTGGTGAGTACCAAATCCTCATGATGAATTATGATGAGGTCAATACTTCCAATATCAACTTGAGAACTCAGTTGCATCAATATGACAAGCCAATGACTCCATCTGCCACTGAGTCCAAAACCAAAACATCTGTTGAGCCTCTTATGACACCAAACAATTTGTTACAGATCCCTCATCCTAAAGTTGAGGCAATTCCCAAGATCCCCAAGGGGCCATTACGTCATAACACTGCTTCTAACCGATTTTCCCATACATACAATATAGTATATTACTTGGTGCAACCACCTGCTACCATGTCAATGCTAGAGGTACTCCAATCATGCCCATCTCAAGAGAAAGCTCTACTAACTACTTTGGGCATAGTAGATCCTTTTAATGATCGTTTGTTTGTCTTCCCAGTTGATACATCAGAACATCCCCCATTACCTTCATCTGTTACTTTCCAGATACTAATTCAAGTCTACAATGCCATCATCTCTCGATGCGTTATTGACGAAGGGGAATTCAACTTTGCGATGTCTGTTGTTGTTTGGAAACAATTCAAGTCACCGGAATTGTCCCCATCCACCATCACTTTCCATCGTTGGGACGGTAACTCCTCCCAACCTCTTGGCATGCATCACAATTGTCCAGTGACTCTTGTGGGCAGAAATTTCCATGTAGACATTGAAGTTATTGATGCCACTTTAGGTTACAACATTCTATTGGGTCGTAGTTACACTTATTCCATGTCAGTCATTATGTCTACAATTTTTCGTAAGATGTGCTTCCCCCATGAAGGGATGATCATCACCATCGATCAGTTAACATACTACGAGATGACATTCTTGACCTCCCCTGAGTCCATTATCTCATCGATGTACGACAAACAATGCTCTACCCATCTCACCAGTGTTGCACCCTGAGTCTACAAAGATTCCTCACTATTAGGTGCTTTCCCTGGTTCTCCCCCTCTTATCTCTGAGCCTAGCACTTTGAGTGTTTTCATGTTAAAAGCATCACGGGCTACTCACAAGTAGTCTTGTACATCTAAACAATAGCCAGCTCCTCAGCACCCTGTTGTTCCCACCTCAGCCGAGCCATCTTGATCCACCCACCTAGGACCCTCTCTGTTTGTGGGTGCCTCTCCTATGTTCCCACTAGGAACTATCCTCTAGGTCTCAACAATCCAGGAGTTGTTCCATGAGGACATTACCCTGCAGGACAGATATGTTTCCTGTTTCCTCCTCCTGGAATCTTTTTGACCATCTCATGGCTTCATTGGTCCTCCCTAACATGATTTTTAGGATCCGAGTCTGGTACATTGACCCCCTTGTAAGCACCCCTCCTGGTCAACTAAGACCATATCATACTTTAACCTCAGTTCAACAGGTCCCTACAGCCCCTGCTACTACTCTAGTTCTACTGCAACCTCAACAGGAACCCACTCATGTTGCAAAAGAATCTAGACAGGGGGGAAAGCCAAGAGGAAAGAATGTAAGTACAAGGCTCCCCAAGCTCCTCCAGCCCCCAAATCCCCAAAGTCGTCACCTTCGTGCACTTTGTGTAAAGTTGTTGGCAAAACCATCAATAACTATCCTGAACTTCCTCATCTCAAACCTTTTGTTCATGAAACATTTCCCGAGTCTAATATCCCCAAGGTCCAACTTACCTTACTGGGTCCAGCCAAGAAACTTAGAAAGTTACGCACAAATCACCCTTGTGCCTTGTGTGACCATCATGGTCACTATTCCCATTGTTTCCCTCATCTTAGAAAATTTTGTGATTGTCTTGAGGCACTTCGTGAATACGAGACCACTCGTAGTGGATCGCCTACTCCTCTACTCGTGGATTCTGGTACAAGTAGTACACCAGAATAGGGGGACTCTAGTCCCACCATCATTATCCCTCCCCCTGATGTCAAGATGACAAACTACACGATCCATATCCTTTACCTATCTTCATCCTTGACTTCCTCATAGGAAAACCTTTCTAAGGTTTCTGCACGTGCTTCTATCGAATCTATTTCAGCCAAATCCCAGGTCCCAACATCGGTAGATTTTACATCTACTATCTCGTCATATACCATTCCAAATGATGCATATGTGAACCTCTTTTCTTAGGATGATGCACCATGTACCTCTGCCGCATCATGTAGTCAATGTTCCTCCTATCCAACCATATTTCGTTACGATGAAGATATCATGGAAGCTAGGCCTACCCCTAATTACCCTTGCACTTAGGCAAGGGGGCATCTCTTCTGGAGTATTTTGAAGGCCATCTCCTTCTTAATTCTCCCAATGCATTCTACCCCAAGTAATTTCACTCATTGCATATCCCATTGAATTGTATGTCTTTATTTCTGTCATGAAATTAGGTAGGGTACATCATCTCATTTATTGTATTTTGCACCATTCATATGGATCCATCATCATCACTATATATTGGTTATCCCCATAGTGCGAGTTGCTTCTCCAGGAATCTAGCCTCGACAACTTGGGCCATTTTCAACCCCTTGCATACATTAGTAATTTCGAACTGTGTGTGCATTAGATCTGCCACCAATAACCAAGCTGAATATGATGGAGTGATAGGTTTGTTAGTCAATGCCCTTGATCATCACATCCTCCATCTTCATGTTCATTTAGATTCCTTGATGCTTGTCATGCAATTGAATGATGTGTATCATGTGCGTAACCAAGTCCTATTTATAAAATATCTATGACTTAAGCTGTTGGTAGGTGAATTTGAAACCATCACTTTGAGTCATGTTCCTAGAGCCCAAAATAGCTATGTAGATACCATTGTAAATAACATTCTAGATTAGCATTTATCACATATATACCATAGCATACAACCATAAACATAACACATGGCGAACCATCATCGTCATATCAAATGTATAATCATATTATGTATCACATAAAACATATAAGCGTTTGGAGCCCATAACTCTAAATACATATGACATGCACATAGCATGTTACAAAATTCAAAATCAAAGGGACCCACATGTCCCCATATCTAGTAATTGTTCGGTGGATCCCTCGCCAAATGTTTTGCTCCACCTGCACATGGATCATGTACTCCCTGACTAGCCATCACCATGCATCGCATCATCCCTCACCACTCTGAGGTAAGGCCTATACACTCATTTGTGTATCAATCGTCTAACTCATGCCATCTGTGCTCAGAAACTCTGGTCAAGAGTAACTCACACCTACAGTGTAGATCAATGAGTAGCGCACTATCCTTTGGACCCTTATGTGATGATGATGTTCCCTGATCTGCAGCCACTGGTGTTTTGGCTCATCTTGCATATCCTACCGGTTTTATAGGTGCTATGTTTTCATACTACATATTTTACACTAAGTACCATATACATGTGATAAAAATATGAAATGCACCATAAAAATAACAACTTAACATTTAATGTCTGGTCCCCAGCTCGCTCGGGTGGAAGTGGTAGGTCAGGATCACCCTGATAGTTCATCCCGCTATAAGGAAAATCATCAATGTAGAGGGGAATTTGATCTCCGTGTGTGAAAAATCTGATTTGGAACACCCATTTGAATCCCCCTCCTCCTCCTCTCTATAGTAACTACCCCCAGTGATGCATCCTAGGCTCCTGTGGGCCCCCATCTTGGATCTATACATTACGACAGATTGTGGGTATCTTCTCAAAGAAGAATGTACACAACACTGTACCAAATGCACAATCGTAGTTCACCTGTCTCTTGCATAGACTCAGCTGTCATTTCATCAATAACAGCATCATTTGGGCCCCACCATAATAGGTCCCCACCAAAACACTCTCAACTAGCATCAACTTCCCACTAGTGTTATGGTGGAATGCCTCCATGCCCAAGACCTGTAGCACTACTGCGGCAACAACCCATGTCTCTAGCCTCTCTAGAACTCTGATCGACATGGTCATGCCCTTCACATGCACACCCCATGTACAAGGGCGCTCCAAAAACCCTGTAATGTTCCTCCCATGAGGCAACACTAGATGTATATCCCCCATGACCCCTATGGGAGGGAGTTTGGTCAAGAAGTAAATATCCTGTAACATGAGCTCAATCTTGTGCCCCTACACTACAAGGACCTCCTAGTCTGGATACCAATAACTCACAATCCTTGATAGCAAGGGCTCACCTACCCTCATCAATGGGTTCTCTACTAACTTAAGAACCCCATAGCAAGCGAATGCCCCTCAAACCCCCTGATCCCTCTGAATCTCTGATCGAAGGGTATCTAAATCTCGGTCACGCTAGTTGATTCTCAACTCTGCCATAACTACAAAACACCACATGTAAATTGTTAGTTCAGAGAAGAAAACACTAGCCTCAACTAATCAACCTACAACCCCCACCAAGCCAACATACCGCCCCTAATTTTAGCTCCAAATCGCAATTTTCTGCCCAAAAACTGTGAGATCGCAGGATTTTCCCTCTTTCGTGTGAGCCACATCATAGTTATGTGCCCAAAAGGTGTGACCGGGCCGAGAAGAGGAGCATGGGTTTCCCAGGCAGTTGTAGGCTTCCAACAATCATGAAATAAACTAGTAAAATTGAAGAGATGAGTAAGGCCACCTATCCGAAAGTCACAGATGCTGGTTCTAATTGTCAGTTTGTCCGCTAGTCAGAGTTGTTCTCAGAAGATAGTTCATTGAAAAGTACTTTCTAGAGGAGGATATGAGGGTCACTATTTATAGAAATGTCTTGAGCTGAGAGGGTCCTCAACAAGTGAACGTTGGAGGGATTTTATGAGCATAAAAAATTGTTAATTATTGACTATTCAATGACAACAACAAATGATGAATGTCATGCCACAACCCCATGGGGTTTTAGCCCACTAAGCGGGGTTACTAACTTCAAACACAAATAACTCCCAAACCATGAAGAACTACGTGGCATGCCATATATCAACGAAAACATCTCAACGAGTAGACTCCATCTAGAAGATCCTAGACTTAGAATAGGATTATTCTTCAAGTCAAAATGCTCATGCAGGATTGGGGTAACCCCTGGTGCTACTTGGGTTGACATCAATGACAACCAATGATCAACAGTGCTTGCCCTATACCTTCTAGAATTTCTCGTATCTAGAAATCTAGGGGTAAAGAGTACAATCTTACCCATATCGATGCTTTTGTGAATTCCTCCCTGTCCAAGTTGAAACAAGCTTCCTAGTGCCTAATGTAGAGACTCACATTGTTAAGAAAGTTTGAACCCCCTTTAAAGATCCTAGCTTTATCTTCAAGGTTAGAAAAGATGATAGTGAAGAAACATTTGGGTCCTCGTCTCAAATCCACCTCTCCCTTTTGTTTCCAATTGTATTGTATCCAATGCTCCAATTCCTTCTTTGTCAGCCAAATTCCTATAAACCTACATATAATAGGATGATCTCTCATTTGTTTCCAATTATCTTCTAGACATCTTGTAGGAATGATATATCTAGGTTTTTTAGGGACCTTAGGGACACGTTGACCTCGTAACCCCATTTGCCACTTATCTCCCAAAATATGCATTTGAGAGTAACCTAAGGATCCTCATTCTATACCAAATTCCCTTCCCCTTGAAAATACCTACTAGGAAAAGCATTTCAGAAGGAGGGGTGACCCTGCCAAATTTTGTTTATCTGTTCACTCAAATTTGGTTTCTCTTTCTTTCTCTCTTGAGCACTTTGATGTAAAGCTATGTGTCTTATGGAGTGCTCCATAAATATAGTGTTTTATGGGTGAATGTAATATAGATTATTGTTGTATGCTTGAATGTGTTGTGTTGTGTGTGTGCAAATGTTTGTGTTATGTGCATGTGGATTTGTGTCAATCGAGAGAGAAAGTCGTGGCTGAGGAGAATATTCATTGTTGTTGAAGGGCCAACTTGATCAAAAAATAATTCTTTTAGAGTGATTTGGTATCTATGTCAATATTTTCTCCAATTATTTTTAAATGCATTCTTGCGTCTTTTTTCTGTTTGGTTTTTTGATGAGTTGGGATTTCACATATAGGAGCTAGAGTAGGGTTTCTAGTGCTTTTGTAGCACACAATGAGGAGCTTCTACCACTTTTACATCCACGAGTTTCTAGAGTTTCAACAGAAAAAGAAATATGGCTAAGAAGCAAGGCTAGTATTCTTTGTTGATTGCCCTGTTCTTCTTATAGGCAAGGGTAGAGCTATGCAGAGGTTTAGTCATTTATTTTAGAAAGGGGAAACCATATCTACTGTGTAAATGGCATGGCCTATTTATTTTCTAGGGTTTAAACAAATCAAACCCTAACCTATCTATTCCCTTAGAGATAGGTATTTCTTTCGTTTGTTCCACGAAGGGAATGTTGGGCGATCCTTACCTTCCAACTACGGATGGAGCACTTATCTGTTCTTTCCTTAAACCAGTAACAAGATATGGAACTGTTCTTTGTTGTTTATGTAACAATCCTATAACAGATTGGGAATAAGTGCATTTAGCAGGCTTTGGCATGGAGATTGGATTTCTACTAGATATCCTGCCTCTACCATTTTCATGATATTCTATCGAGAAATACCTATGTAATATAGCAATATATCCTTCCTCGGAGTAGTAGTGGCAGATCCTTTGATTGCTTGGCCTTTCCTTGATTAGAGAGTTAGGCGTAGGTTAGCTGGTTACAGTTTTTGAACAAGACCCAGAGCAAGACCTAGAAGTCAAGATAACAACGTAACTAGGTTAGAATAGTTACAGATAGAGAAAGACCTAGGTTACAGATAGAATAGTTCTAGCAACCTATTTATTGAGATCCAGATTATGCAACCTTGAGTAATATATAAACCCCAAAAGAGTTAGATTCTCGAGAGTGAGATCTTGATGCTTATGGTTGTTTGAGTCTTTAGAGAATCGAATGCTCCAGATCAAGATTGAGATCAAGATCGAGTAATTTCTTTGTATGTGAAATCGTTTTTATTTCCCTTGAATTACAACTGAATCTAAAGAAACTACAACCCAACAGAATACATGGAATGGAAGAAAATTTAGTTGACATCCAACGTACCATGCTCGATGAGTTAGTACTCTAAATGCCTTCACAAAACAAAATCTTCAAAATACCTTCAAAATGCAAAATCTTGAAAATAGAATGAAAATAACATGTATTGGAATGAGAATAACATGCATTGGAAAAGGGGAATTTAGAAGAAGTTTCAACTATAATGAATCCTAAGAATAGCCTCGTAAAAGCCAAATGACTTTGTAAAGGCCCACCATAATATGAATAGAGGAGGTTAACCCATAGAAAGAAAAATCGATGACTCTGAAGTTCTGAGTGCTTAAGACCAAAATAATAAAAAACTTTCAATAGAGAAACACGAAGAGAATATGATAAGTATGTGAATTACCTTTGAAGTCTGATTTATTTATAGCGGTGTAGGATATTGTACAGCACAATTAGTTAGTGAAGTCAAATTTATTTATAGTGGTGTAGGATACTGTACAGCACAATGGGTTAGTGACTCATTATGTAAATCTTATGAATGGGATTTTTTTTTTAATTAGGTATTAAGTGTTATGTATTAAGATAATGAATTTTTTATTGTCTTTACATATTTGTAATGAGCCAATTAGTGACCTCGTGACCAGTTTTTGAAATTTAATAATCTGAGACAAGATGCTAACTGCTAATACTATTACATATCAATCTTACATAATTGTCAGTGTTACACCTTTTGTGAACTACCAGCTAAAACCATCCAACTTTGATTGATTGGATTTTATAGTTGTATGAATGAATTTCAACATTTTATATATGTAAGTTAATGGGGTTACTTAATTAGATTGTCTAGTTTTCCAGAATGTTCATGGATAGGAGCTAGTTGTTTTTTGGGATAGTTTTTTTCATGCTAATCACTTTGTTTTCTAGTGTCTAGCCAAAGTCTAGCGTGACCGATTAGACACAGAGAACCTTTCCATCCTTCAATATATTATGGTGTTGGAATTCCTTGGCAAATGAGTTTCCTAATAAAACACGAGCTACTTCGTAAAATAGAGGGATGACCCTCCCGTGCACTTGGGAAACTTAGTTGAGACACCATAGAGAAGATGCGTAGTGTGGGGAGAAAATATTGCATTCAATGGCATGGTTTATGGTCATATTCATATCCTCCCCTTTTCTTAGTTGATGGGCATCATGGAATACACAGATTCATTTGGTACTTGTAAGCGCCGTGTAGAGATGATCTACGAAGCCTTTCATGAAATCTAACCCTTGAAGCTCAGAAACACATCATATATCCATGCTCTCTGCATTTCGAGTGCCATTTAGAAAGAAATAGATTAATTTGCTACTCAGAAATACCTCATATCTCCATGCCCTCCAGATTCCCACTACCATTTAGAAAGAAACAAATTAATCTGTTATCTTGAGAAGGTGTGAGTGAGGTAACCTTATATGGAGCTACCGAGCTTGGAGGCTAAGACTCAAGCATTATATGGAGCATTTGACTAAGTGCATCATGGAGTGCTTTACGAGGAAACGAGATGCTAAGTGAATCATCAATTAGTAAATGAGACATACAATGTGTAAATCGCTACCTAGCTGCATATCCACCACCGAGTTGGGACCTGACCTAATTGCAAATCTAGGTGGAGAACCAATTGACCAAATCTCAATTGAACCAATTAAATGAATCCCATAATGGCCAACAACAGGGAGGGCATTTGAGAGAAATGGTAGACCTATTTCCTAGTGTTGGTTGTGCCCATTTCATATCATTTAATATTTAAAAGTGATTATTAATTAAAAAGATTTTATTAAAATATTATTTGATTTAAATAGATTTAAAAAGAAAAATCAAGTTCATATCATTTAATATTTAAAAGTGATTATTAATTAAAAATATTTTATTAAAATATAATTTAATTTAAATAAATTTAAAAAAATAAATAAATATGAGATGTTTATGGAAATTCAAAATTAACGTAAAAAATAATAATAGTAATAATACCATATATTATGGAAAGAAACAGAGAACTAGGTGTGCAAAACTCACCGTCAATATGAAATTGGATAAGGCTCATTGGAAAAGAGAAAAACTAGGTCCCTGATGCTCTCCCAAAGAAAGGAGTCAACTTGGATCTGAGAGTGATCATGTTCACTTTCTTTAAAGACCTGTCAATATATTTTTATTTAGCAAACGTCAAAATATATTTTTATATATTTATATACACCTAATTTTAATATTTTTAATTTAATAATTTGAATAATATTACAATTGATTTAGATAACTAAAATATTTATAATTAATAACTAAAATATTTATAATTAACTTTCAGGAGGTTTTGAGTAATTAATTTTTTGGATCAAAGCAACTAAAAATACAAGTTATACTAGTCAGTGATCTCAAAACTCAGAACAAGTCCAAAGAAATTATTTACAATTATTTAATTTTTAACCAAATTTTCTTTTCAAAAATATTAATAAAAAATAACGTATAAATAGAAATTACAATACATTACAATACCACCCTGCTGTCCAAAAAACTAATCTAAATTATAACGTGCAGGATGTGGTCAAGTTGCTTATTGGCAGTTTTTTTATTTTATTTGTGCCGCTGAATTGGACAAATTAGAATATACGCATGGGCAGCCCCGTGTATAAGAAGGTAGAGTTGCACACCGTTTCAGAAGTACTCATAGAATTGAAAAAGCCAGCGGGTTAAAAAAACTAGAGCAATATCATAAACTATAAATAGTAATAGTGAGTTAAAAGATTGGTAATTAAAAGATTGGTTTAATGAATAGTAATTAAAAGATTGGTTAGGTTGAAGCTAAATTTAACACAACGGTCCAGAAAAGAAAAGCAAAGCAAGCCTAAAACTCATTAGATACTGGCGCGCCTGAGTGCGATCGGTGATTGTGATGAACAAAGAATGAGAGGAGGAAAGGAAATTCAGCGCCACCAATGAAGAGGAGGTGATCAAAATTTTCGCAGTCCGAGGGCGATGGCGTGGATTATTCATAGAGAGGGTAATCTAATTTGTTTCACTATCTTTCTGTTTATTCAATTGATTAACCAGAGAAAGGCAGCAGGCCATTGAGTGATTGTCTCACAAATTGTTTTCTCTGTTGAATCTACAGGTAAAACATGGGTGTTCTTTCTCTCTCAAGCATACTGTATGTCTTATGGAGCGCTCCATAAATGTTATGTTCTGTGTAGTGTTGTATGCATCAATGTCCTGTGTAGTCTAGTTGTGGTTGTGTCCTGTGTAGTGTGCAAATGTTTAGTTGTGGTTGTGTCCTGTGTAGTGTGCAAATGTTTGTTGTGTCTGTTAATTGGGAGAGAAAGTCCCAGCTGAGCAGAATATGCACCGGTGGTTGAAGTGCCAAATTGATCAACAAATAATGCATTCAGAGTGAGTGCAATATTTTCTTGAATTATTTTTAGATTCATTTTAGACCCTTTTCTGATGAGTTTGAATTTTATATACAGGAGCTGGAGCAGACTTGTCCACTGCTTTTGTTGCACCGGGGAATGAGGGGTCTCGAGTTTTGGAACAACCAGTTTGCAGAGTTTCAAGAGCAAATGAAGTATAGCAAGGTTAGTACGATTTGTGAATGGCCTTGTTCTCCTCTGTTTCTTGGTGCATTTTACCAATATCTCTATGATATATTTAGAGAGCAGGTAGATTGCTGAATAATTTTTCCAATTGAGTCGGTTTTAGTCCTCTGTGTTGGTCTGTGTTAACATAAGTATTAGCTGGTTAGGTGGTTTTCCATGTAATAGGTGAGATCGCCCATCAATCTTTTTGGCTATTGACAGCATTGGTCTCTCCAAACACCCAATTGGTCTCCCCTTTTTCTCCTTTTCATGGCCGCATTGTTTGTTAGAGAATCCAATTGGTCGCCGAATTGAGCTCCTCCTTTTCCCATTTCAGCCATGAATCCAATTGGTCGCCGAATTGAGCTCCTCATTTTCCCATTTCAGCCATGAATCCAATTGGTCGCCGAATTGAGCTCCTCCTTTTCCCATTTCATGGCTGAGTAGTCCAATATAAAGAGCCTCTTGCCTGCTTATATGTCCATTGGCCATGCATAATTTCACCGAACTCTTTCTTTACTTGTAAGTTCGAATATACCTGTTCCACTGACATTCCATCTAGGTCTAGGGAAGCGGAAAATTGAATAGTGTTTGGACATCTGAATGAAAAATCTCCTCTCCTCGGACACTTCGTGAGGAATGATCCTTCCTGAGGAATGATATTTTCAATATAGGTTTTCATATAGGTGCAGCTCCTGGTTTTCATATAAGTTTATGAATTTTTTTTAATCTAAAAGTAATTATTAATTAAAATTATTTTATTAAAACCAAGCCACATAGCAAACCTAGAATACCCATGTAGGAAACCAGAATACCCACATAGGAAATATACTCGAAGCCAATAACGCCGAGGGCAACAAGATATGCATATAAGCTCATTGGAAATTGCACCCGAGCCATAAAGTGCGTGGGCTCATTGGAAATTGCACATGTATCGTTGAGGCTAGTTCGTTAATCATAGTGAGAAAACTGTCAAGTTCCAATCAATATAAAAAATTCATTTCACCAGCAATTGTGATCAGTGCTCATGAGTTTGATGCCTGATGACAACTGTCAATCAGTACTAGTTCCGTGTTTAGTTCTCAACACTTTTCAATCATTACTCATAGTTATGTACGTGTAGCATGGGTTATATTATGTAGATTTGTTAATGGTGCTCGTTGATTTTAAATTTTTTCTCCGTAGACATTTGTTAATGGGCAATCAAAAGTTATATATGCATAAGTGTTGATCATAGTGAGTGGATTTTTTTTATTAGAAATTGCCAATTAGCATTCACCCGTTATAATGGATTCCCACTGTGATGCTTAGTGGAATGCAATTGTAGATAGGAACTCAATTTTGGTTTTTTTGGGCACGTGGGAATTGAATACTTGCCATGCATTATGGATTTATGATTATATATATATATATCCATATGATTTTATATAAATATATATGTTATAGATTTTTTTTAGGAATGGTGCATTTAATTATGTTACAAGTTGCTATAAAAAATTTGTATATTAACAATATTATTTTAATGTTGTATATTGCAGAAAATCTATCAATACCAAAGGTGCCTTTGTCCTCGAAGAAGAAGTTATCTATTTTTACTTTTTGTAATGATGTAATTAAAAAAAGGTGTATTTTTTTTTGTTTAGATGGGCCCATCAAAAAATGTACATCAACACAAACTACATTAATAAAAGGAGTAGGCTTTTTTCTTGTGGAGGGGGATTCAACCCCTCCAAAAGGCTCTTAGGAGGGTTAAATGGTAACCCTCCTTTGAGTTGTGTTCCTTGTGCTCATGTTTTTCATGATCTTTAGTTTATAGCAACTGCAATATGCACAAACACACATATATCCTTTTATTGTAATAATAATGTATAAACATGTTTTAAACATCTTACCAACATACACACAAATGGCAAAATCATTTTTAGTCACATAAATCATTTAACATTTTTTCAATGTTTTATACATCTTCCCCACATACACATACAAATGAAAAAATCAGCTTTATTCACATGAATCATTTAACATTTTTTCAATGTTTTAAGCATCTTCCCCACATACACAAACAAATGGCAAAGTCACGTTTATTCACATAAATCATTTAACATATTTTCAATGTTTTAAACTTCTTCACTGCATACACACAAAATGAAAAATCACTCTCATTCACATAAATTATGTAACAATTATAACCTAAATTTATTTCTATTTTTAAATTTCTATTTTTCTTTTTGAGTTTTGATTTTGATTTTTTTAAGACTTTGATTTTTTTTTTAATTACAAATATGTTATTAGGATATTTATATTATTTTTTTTACAAATATGTACTGGTTTTATTATTTATATACAATAAATATATTCTTGAATGCTTATTTTTTTATATATGAATGTATTATTTTTTGAATTGAGATAATATTTTTATTAGTTGCATTTCGGTAGTTAGAATTTATTTGTTAAGGTTTTTGTTTTGGTATGTATTAATGAATAGGGTATCTCCTTCTATGTGATGTGTGTGAATGTATTATTGAGATAAAGTGTTTTCATTACTTGTATTTACTTCTTTGGAGTGTGTATTCTTCTATGTTTAGGAATGTCTCATTTTGCATGTTTTTTAGTATTCTTTCATTGTTTATTTGTATTTATATGAGTGTATTGTTTGACTATGCCTTGAGCGTTAGAGTGGTGGTTTCACTGTTTGTGTGTATTTAAATGTATTTTTTTGAATATTTGCTTGTATTATTTTGAGTGCTTTTCAATATTCCTTCATTATTTGCTTATGTATGTACTTTTTGAGTATTCTAGTGTAGGGATATTGTTTACTTGTACATGTATGACTGTATTCTTTGCTATAATTGTGTGTATATTATTTACATCTATTCTTTGTATGTATATGAATCTTTTCTTTGTTGTATTTGTGTGTGCATTGCTTACTTGTATTCTTTGTATGTGTATGAATATGTCCTTTATGTGTGTATGAATCTATTCTGTGCTACATTTGTATGTGTCTTGCTTAATTGTATTCCTTGTATGTGTATGAATCTATTCTTTGAGTGTATGAATCTATTCTTTGCTATACTTATATGTGTCTTTCATAATTGTATTCTTTGTATGTGTATGAATATGTTATTTATGAGTAGATGAATCTATTCTTTGATATATTTGTGTGTGCCCTGTTTACATGTATTCTTTATGTGCACATAAATCTATTCTTTGTTGCATTTGTGTTTGCCTTAGATTACTTGTATTCTTTGTATGTGTATGAATATGTCATTTATGTGTGTATGAATCTATTCTTTACTACATTTGTATGTGTCTTGCTTAATTGTATTCCTTGTATGTGTATGAATCTATTCTTTGCTATACTTGTATGTGTCTTGCATAATTGTATTTTTTGTATGTGTATGAATATATTATCTATGTGTACATGAATCTATTCTTTTCTATATATGTGTGTGTCTTGTTTACTTGTATTCATTATGTGTATATGAATCTATTCTTTGCTGGATTTGTGTGTGCCTTAGATTACTTGTATTCTTTGAATGTGTATGCATATGTCCGTTATGTGTGTATGAATCTATTATTTTCAACATTTGTATGTGTCTTGCTTAATTGTATTCTTTGTACGTGCATGAATCTATTCTTTGAGTGTATGAATCTATTCTTTGCTATACTTGTATGTGTCTTGCATAATTGTATTCTTTGTATGTGTATGAATATATTATTTATGTGTACATGAATCTATTCTTTGCTATATTTGTGTGTGCCTTGTTTACTTGTATTCTTTATGTGTACATGAATCTTTGTGTGCCTTAGATTACTTTTATTCTTTGTATGTGTATGAACATATCTTTTATGTGCTTATAAATCTATTCTTTGCTACATTTGTATGTGTCTTGCTTAATTGTATCCTTTGTATGTGTATGAATCTATTGTTTTCTATACTTGTATGTGTCTTGCATAGTTGTATTATTTGTATGAGTATGAATGTATTCTCTATGTTGGTATGAATATTTCCTTGTTATATTTGTATATATATTATTTACTTGTAGATATATGAGTGTAGTTTGTGTGAATATATATATATATATATATATATATATATATATATATATGAATGATTATAAATATACTATCATTATTTCTATATATAAATATATTATTTAGAATATTAACTTGTAAATACATTAGTTTAAATATTTGTGAAAATACTATTATTATTATTATTATTATAATTTTGGCTTTTTATTTTATTTTATTTTATCAATTTTTTATTATTTTATTTTTCGTTTCTTATTTGTTTCCCTAAGATTGATAATATTAATCTATCATTTTAAAATAAAAACAATATAAATATTATAATAACATTAAAAAAAAATTAATATTAGCCTTCCAAGTACATAAAATATTATGCAAACCATGAGACTCAAGGTTCAAATCCCTTATAAAAGAAGAAACAATAACATGACATTTATAATATCATCCATTTGTAATGATACATACCAATTAATTATTTAATATTAAAGTCAATACAAGAAATAAATTCAATTAATTTTATTTAAGAATTCATTAATTTTAATAATTTATAATTTTCTTTTTCACTGTACTAAAATTTAATAATATGAGCAAAAAAATATTAATTCTCAAAATTTGCTAATGATAATTATTGTTTTAAAAATAATAAAGAATATAAATATTTCTCCATTTTCATAACATATTAATTAACTTATAAAATAAATGTAATTGTCAACATCATAATATTTTATTCAATCTTCATCACATGCATAAGCTAATGTTAATTCTAAAATTCATAATAAGCATAATAAATGTGATGCATGTGAACATGTCAAGTTGTGAGTCAATATGTGTAATGTATTTAGGTATGTGTATGTTTGTGTGCACCCTTTGTTTGTTGTGTGCATGTATGCATGTGAGTGATTGTGCCTCATTGGCAATGGATTGTGTGGGTGCGCGTCAGTGGTTAGTCCCATGCCAATGATGACCATTTTTGGGGTCATATAAGCTCTCACCTTCACGTGGTTGACCCTGTTAGTAGAGATTTTACATCTCCAAACCAAGAGGAGCTTTCTATTTAGTGTTTTTTAATTAATTTAAAACATAACATTAACTTCAAAACATTAAAATAGTTTAATTTTTTTATTATTTGAAAAACATTTAAATATATGAGCTTACTATAAAATAAACTAAAATATTCAATCATATATATATCTATAATTATTAAATATTGTTTTAATTTTTCTACATATATATAACATTTTTTAAACCATATTAATTATTAAAATAAACTAATATAATTTGACCAAATATATAATTGTTGATTATTATCCTGTCTTATTATTAAATGTATTAAAAAAAATACAAATATAGTAATATGTTATTATATTTATCTTTCATATTTAATTATTAAATTATAATAATAAAATAAAATGAATTATAACATTTGTTATTGTAATAAATATATATTTGTTTTGAGAGGTGCTCTCTAACTTAGTATGGTAAATATGTTATAATAATAATTAAATAAAAAGATTAATATAATGTAAATATTTTATAGTCAAAATAAAAATAAAAATAAACCTAAAAAAAATTACTAATGGTCTTGAAAAACCATGGTATTCATGATGAACATGGCATATTTAAAGGGTGAAATTAGACTAGGCTAAATCCATTTTAACTCATGAACTATGAAGAGTGGAGAGAAATCAAATCTCTTTTCACTCCAAAAGAAGTTTTCATCTCAAAAAAATAAATCCTTCTTAATGCTTGAATGTGGTAGATTATATTAATTTAATATTTTTTTCATTTTATCAAACATTTTACAATTATAAAATAAATTAAGATAAAAACAAATTAATAATACATTATTATATTTATAAAACACTTTTAATTATTAAAACATAATCCTAATAACATATAATACTAAATATTAATTAAAGTTTCAAATACAATTAAACCAATATTTAAAAATTATATCATTAAATATTAAAATTATTTAAATAAAATTTTAAATAATAATAATCCTGTATTATTTTATTTGAATATTAAAAACCATTAAATTATAATAATCTTACATTTTCAGTTTCATAAATATTATTTTCAGTTTTCATTTTAACTATAATCATTATTTTAAATTGTGAATAAATTATAAAGTTTTCCAATGTTGAAGGGTTGGCTAAACTGATCCATACTTAAAGTAATTATCATTTTTTTTATGCGGAAGTATTTACCCAAAAGCTCACACGTTAATTTAATATTCATCTAACTTAATTTAATATCACATGTATTATTATAATTCATCTAGCTTAGAGATGAATCAAAGTTTGGAATTTTAAAAATAAAATATATATATATATATTTTAAAATTTAGAGTTTTTGTATTAAAAGGATTATCATATATACTTTTATATATATAATGGTTTTGAGAATGTTTTTAGTTTTATAATAAATTTAATAAAAATATTAAATCAATATTTTATGAAGAAATTTTTTATTTTAATATTTAAAAATATTAATGTTCACTTATCTTATATTAAAATTTATCATTTTTTAAATTATTTTAAAACTATTTATGAATAAAATTTAACTCTAAGGGTGTTAATAAAATTGAGTTTACGATTTCTCAACAATAAATATGCTTTAAGTACAAAAACTCAACCAATTGAGCTAATTCTCAAAGATATATAAGTATAATGGTGTATCTTTCATATGAGGAACATACATATTTTGTTGATGTTGTAAACACCCATCATGTCACTTGTCAGAATTGAACCTAGGTGGAGAGGATTCCATTTCTACCTCCCAACTACCTAGGATACAAATAATTAATAATATGTTAATGAAATATATAATGTATATTCATAGTAATATCATTATTTAAATATATCATGTGTATTCATAGTAATTTTATTATTTTTTTCTTCGATGGAGCATTTTACAAGGATCTACAGTGTAATCAATATTAACCCCAATTCACTGAATTTCTTTACCACACATACAAGGCCCATGAGGATGGCACGTAAGGCGATGAAAAATTTGGAGAATCCGGTGGATTTCGAAAGTGAGGTGTTTAACCACATGTTGGATCAAGAAGGTCCTGGATATGGCATTGAATTCACCCTAAGCGAGAGAACAATGGGGTAGTTACTCACCGGCGAGCATTCATTCAATGGCAATGGAAATGGAAGCTATTAATCAATTGGGTGAGGTTTTTGAAATGATTGAAGGAATGTTCAAGGCAAGTTTGGGTTGGTTTCATATTTTAGCTATAATATATGTCATTTAGTCTACCAATCCTAGTAAGTAAGAGGGAAACAACTTTGTGTGTTCTGTAATCATCACATTGGATGGAGGAGCTCCACTTGCTATATTAGATTATGGATGGTAGAATGCAGTGAACGAAGACAACAGTGTTTCATGATAGGGATACACCATGTCTCAACGACCCTGAATGTTTGCTATAGTTGTTTGATTTTATGGTCTCTCTCTGGCACAAACCCACCATCAATACGCTGAACAATACCCATGGTTTATAAAATTCATGTTTCCAGTGTTTTTTCTTACCCAGTTTTTATTTCTTTCATAGCCAATTTTTGTATCTATTATAATGATGAGCCTCGCTACTACTAGCTTCAACTGTAGATTTGGAAAGACTTTAGTTTGAACCTTGTCAAATCTTCTCAGTTTGATTTCCACTCAAGCATACTAGAGCTAGTCAAGATGTAAACCATAGACATGGTTTATATATATGTTTACAAGTTTACCAAAAAAAATCATTAAATTTTTACTAGTTAAAATGTCTAAAACAAATAAAAATTTGTTAATATTAAACTTGTTTTGTCAAAATTATGGTATTTGTAAAATTGAAAGATTTAATATTATATTATAAAAATGTATAGTCACTAATTGATTAAATGGATAAATTTTGTATGATTAATCATATGTGAATAAGATTATAGTGTTAAAATGAAAAAAATATTGCTAATTTTAAGGAATAGATTTTAAGAAAATAATCATGTTAAATAAAACTTGATTATGATATGAATATTAAAATAAAAATATTAACAATGTTAAAAATTAAATTTATAAAAAAAAAAAAATTATATTAAATTAAATTAAAAATGTTTCCTAGATTATGCATTAAAAAAAATATGAAAATTAAAAAAATATTCGTACACATAGCATTGTCCTATAATTATCATAACACTAAATATAACCTGTATCACATCTTTTTTCCATTGTAAATATAAAAATATAAATTATTAGCACTATATAAACAAACAAATAACACTTTCACTTGGTGTATTATAATTGATGTGATATAAATATTAAAATAATTACAATAAAAAATAAATGAAAGTTTGCTTTTCTTTTTCTTTTTTCTTTTTTTTTTTTGCTAGATAATGTGAGTTTTGTGATGGCTAGCACATCTAACTTGTGGTTTCGTAACCACAACCTAGGGGCATCTAAGCCATAAAAATCTATCCCACAAAGACTTGAATTGATTCTCTGTTAATCCATAGTTGGTATGGCTTCTGCTATGGAGGAGGAAGTCAAATGCGAAAAAAATTAACCCTAAAGCACATGTCTAGTGGTGAGGTGTCCTTTTATTTTGGGGACTTTTCAGTGTCCAAAGTTGTCAAGCCTAGTTTTTTAGCTTCTTGTTTATCATGGGGAGGAGGGATTTTGTCAGCTCAGGTTTTGCTTGCTTCACAGTGAGCGCATTGGTTGGCAGTAACTTAAATGTAATAAGTGGCCTATCAGTTTGTCATTCTGGTCCCTCAAGTTGAGGAGACACTTACAGGACCATCACACAGTTAGTTCTATTCCAAGAGTGAAGGTCCTTGTGGTGGAGTAGCCAAAGTCCCCACCTAGGCATGTGGACATCCCACCCCCCTTTGACTCGCTTGAGGATCAAATTTGGGTGGTAACTGCAACATTGGAGCAACAAGAGGGAGATCGACAACAATATCACCATGAGGTTGTAAGATTTCTGCAGAACATCCAACATAATCAATGGCATATCTTAGACAACAAAACCTCTCTTGAAAGGGGCCAAAAAAACTTGCAGGAGTGGTTGGATGCTTTCAAAGTAAGAATTTCGCATATGGAAGCACATGTACATGAGGAATTTTGATGACCAGGAAATGGTGCTCGTGTCAACCTAGATCCAGGTAATCTAGCTAGATAATCTATGCTTTTGGTACATTTTGAGTTTTTTGGTCAATTTTAGGCCTCATGGGTTGTAAACCTTCAGGCTTATTATTATGAAAAGCTATTAGCTAGGATCTTCCACTTCTATCTTCAGGGCAACAAATCTAGTAGAAGTGAGGCCTTTGATTTTTTTTTACTGATTGTAACATACGATGCATGTTTCTCATGATTTAATAGAACAAGTTGATCCAATTTTTTTTTTATATAAATACTTTTATTTTAATTTAATATAAAAAATTATAAAATGTATTAGTTAATGAAACTAATTACATATGCATGATAGACATGATAAAAGCACTTTATTTTAAGGATGACATTAGAAAAACACCATACATTATATATATAGTATTTGCTATATTTTTAAATATTCTTTAAAAGGATAAATGAAATGCTATTAAATTCATATTTTCAAGGATAGATGTTGATTTCATGTATCTTTTGTCAGATATTTCAGTTATGTATATGTATCTATACTTTCTTGTAGGTTTTCCGAAGATAGCTTCCAGTTCCATGCATCTACTTGTAAAGAATTTCACCCCTCACTCTTATTCGACCTTCACGCTTTACCTGACATCTGTTACACAACATTTTGTCACTATCCTTGTACTATCCATTCCTCGATCCTGGAGGACCTCTATAGTGAACCTCATGTGTTTTCTTATCACGAAGAACATGTATTTACATCACTCTTAATCTGTAGAACCTTTCCCTCTTACATCATTTCATGAGAATATCCCTTCAAACTCAGTTTTAAACGCCAATGCTATCCCTCGGTTTCTTCTCGCGCTGATCTGTAGAGTCTGGTATCCATCCCTTACCCGCGTCGATCCTCTTTTGGAAAGTTTTTAAAATGGAATCAAAACTTCCAAGTCTAGAAGCCTCGTGAATGGAAGTCTGGTAAATGGTTAGTCAAGATAGAGCCAAGAGAGAGTGTTTGGGTCCTTTCCAGTATTAAAATTGAATAAGAGTGAGGGGTGAAATATCCCCTCACTCAAGCTATGTAAGACCTCTCCCATCATAAGAGGATCCATATCCCCTCTCTAAAGCTATGTAAAATTCTCCTGATCCAACCTCAGCTAGCCAATGAAGGAGCTTGAATAATCTGCAAAATCCTGATAGCCTTAGCCTTCTAGTTTGCATTTGTAAAGAGAGAAAAAATTTGTATTTTGTTTGGTTTGGAGAAAGGAGGAAGAAGCCTTGAGCTTCACTTGTGTGAGGTGAATCATGAGATGATAATAGTGGTGCTGGAACCCAGAGACACTGGAGGAAACTTGCAACGCTAAGGCAAAGGTTGTACTTTCCTTTTTGTCATAATAATACAACGGATATTGTGTTTCCTATATCAATTTCATCTGGTACTTGGTAGCTTAAGACTCCTTAGCCTCTTAAGCAGGTTGAATGTATTGTATGTTGTAATGTGTGCTTTGGTTTCTTGTCAATTTTTTTCATGTGCTTGATCGACATTAAGTAGCTGATCACTGGAGAAAAGACACAAGGAATTCATGAAATAGGGATAAGCGATACAAGAGGTAGGATCTCATCCATTTTCAATGTAATGGAACTTATGTCAAATTGTCTTGTTTGTGGCTAGACCCTCTCTCTTGCACTACATGGATTTTCTTTGTCCGTAGAGAGAATCTTCCTACTCCACAAACATATAAACATACAATGTTCTCTAACAACCTTTTAAACAAATAAGTGCAGAATCTAAACAACTAAGCAAAAAAACTGCAAAAATTTTGTATTTTCTTTTTTTTCTGAAAAACATAAGCAGTAAAGCTATTTTCCTGAAAAGAAAAAAGGTTCAGGAAACAAGCAACCAAACAAACATGCACAACTGTAGATCCTTGATCAGCCTACACACAACTTCCCCAAACCAAGATTTCACAAAAATTCCATATTTATTAAGATTTGGCTGGCTAACACACTTCAGAAGAGGACTCAAAGAGTTAGTGGCTACACTAACACTCTATTTGCAAGGAAACATTGCTTTATAAAGCATTGGTTTCACTGCTACTGTGCATTAGTGTGGAAGAAGCTCTAAAAAAGTGTTTCTGTGATCAAATCAAAATCTTAGTACTATGAGAAGGGTGTTGAATAGTCCTAAGTGGTCAGAAAGGGAATCAAGAAGTACATGAGGGCCTGGAAGAAAGAGAGATTTGGGAACTTGCAAGGAGAAAATTGGGAACTAAGTATAGTACCTAGTGGAGTCACCAATTCTACTATAGGGATTAATGCATGGGTGATTGTGGTGGAAATACCCTCAAGGATCTTCCTAGTATCCTTGGCAGACAGATCATAGTAGTTACAACTGGAACAAAGATACATGCACATATCTACATCAATGAAATGATAATCAAAGTAAGAAGAAATATTGTTACCTCGGATCTTGGTTTGGTGTTTCTAGAGAACCCAAAGTAGCATAGCGGAAGACCTCTCAGCTACCTCCTAGACCAATACCTACACATAGACAAGATGAGCAGTAATATCACAACATATAACTTTGAAAATCAATACAAGAATACATAAGGATATCTAACTACACATATCTAAGCTACGCCTAAATCTTTCATGCACTGATAAATTTTGCTTTTATTTCCTTTCAATTATGCTCAAATTAGCTGAGTGTTATTGGTTGTTAGAATTCCTTTCTGGTTGGTCCTCCACTTGCCTTCATCACTTTCCACCATGAGAAACACATGTTGATTGTACAATTGGAACATTTTACCATTGAGTTTGTGTGATGTTCCTAAGTTGTTGAATGGAGGTTATGGAAACAAGAGTTGTAGCAACCAAAGTCATGGAAATGAGATTTGTAGGAACCCAAAGTCAGGGAATCCATGAATTGCAACAACATTTTTGTTCATGGAAGACTTACGGTACTTGTTCCAATGGTTGATCTAAAGTTTCAACACTATGAAAAAAGTTACAATAGTAATATGGAAGAGAGTTGTAGCATTCAATCATTCATAGAATGTGGAGTTGCAATGTAAATTATGAAGTCTTAGTTGAAATTGCAACATCATGAAGGATTTATGGCCACATAGAGCAGTTGAATTAACACCATTTTGATCCTGTCTTCTAATATTATTATGAAAGATATCATTTTCGCAACACAATGCGTAAGAACAATTAGAAAACTGGTAGAAAAATAGAATAGTTGTACCTATACCAAGAATCTCATAATCGGGGATAAAGAGTACATAAAGAGATGATGGAAAGTGGAAGAATGATGTCAAAACAATTATAGATGGTATTAAAAACATGCCAATATGAATGCTCATCAATTATATTATGTGACATCTATATTATTACATTTAGAGCAGAAGAAAATGGAGGAATCAACTTGGAGGGTCATTTTAACAGTAGGTACCAGTTCCAAAAATTGAGATTTGAAACCTCATAAGGTGATTTTGATTCTTTAAATGGAATTTTTTGGGGTCAATTATTTCCTCTCTTGGGACAAAACCCCTTAACATTGATCTACACTCAGATGTTTTTGCAATAGCACAGGAATCATGGTATACAAGGATGTCATGCTAACCCTGATTATTCACATAGATGGGGAAAGCCACATGTGAACTTTAAAAAATATTCTAGAAGGTCCAAAACTATAACTCAAATAGAGGGTTGAAGAGGTCAAATCCTTACCCCAAATTTGCTATCAAGAAGTGTTAAATAATGGTCCACAAGGAGGATAAGGAGTTCCATTACATTTTATTGTAATTGTTTCATAATTTAGTAGAGTTTGTAGGAGTGGGAATTTAGAGAATGAAATAGAGTACATTTTTCTTTTTATTTTCCTATTTCCATAATAGAGAAAAATATGGTATGCTTGACCTACATAAAATATCAGAAGTGAGAAATATGTTAGAGATACCACGGAAAATAACACAATGAGATCATAACAATGGAAATATTTTATTAAGATAAGTAACAATAGTTTTCACTTTCCCCTCTGATGGGGAAACGTCCAGTAGGGTAGATCTCAATTAGACAACACAAGACAAGACTTCCCTTACTATCTTTGATAACATATATTTTCTTAAGACCCAAAACCCTAAATACTCATGGTCCCTTTCATAATGTGGGTTAACCACTTTATTTATTATTTATGGCCCATTATAAATAATTATGGTCACTTTTTTATAATGTGGGATTCGGATTTAAACAGAAACACAAAAAATTACAGATATAACCATACGTATAGAGAAGCAACAGAAATAATATTTCCTTTCATTACTGTAGAATACTAAAATATGCTTACAAACAAAAATGGAAATAAACTAGCTAGGGTGATGGTAGCTTATCTCTGAGAAGAGATGTCGCAACTACATGCCTCTAAACTGTGTTACAATGAGGCTCGAAGGCCTATTTATTTTTGAGAAAAAATGGAAAACCCTAAACATCCAAAAACCTAACCCTGGAAGATGAAACTCCAAATTGTGGGCCCCGTTTGGGTAAATTGGTAAATGAACTTCCCAGGGTTGTAACTTTGGCATACAATCTTCGTTTGACGCGCACAATATCTTGTTAGAAAGATATATTCGATAACTACAACTTTGGAGAGAGAAACATTGATCCATGGACCAGTGTTGCTCCCAGTTTTCCCAAAAAACGTCGTTTATGGCCTCAAAACGGCTCTGAAAGTTTAAGACCCAAAAAACTACTAAAAATAGTAAACTGCGCTATAATTAAGGAAACTGAAAAGCTAAAAGAAACAATGTTGGGGTTCCAAGTGGACTTCACAGGTGGCCACCAATATCCACCTGGATCATTCCTCCCCCCTTAGGAAGCAATGGTCCCCATTGCGTTGAGTTCCTCCATGAGATGAGGAAACTTCCACTGAACTTGGTCCCTGGTGACCCACTTGCCCTCGTGAAGGACTTGGCCTACTTTGACAATCAATATAGTGGGATATTCTGCTGGTGAGTGTGCTTGATCTGTGTGTCCATGATCTAATCAGTTGCAGCTTGTTCCATGCAATCTAGATTTAACTGTGTGGGTGTGAGTTGTTTTGCAATGTCAGATGTGTCTAGTAATGGTGTAAAGTATGGTCGAAGGCGGTCCACATTGAACACTAGGTGCAAGCCATGGAATGGAGGAATGCTGAGCTCAAATGCATTGTCACCCATAACCTTGGTAATGGTGTAAGGACCATATCAGAGTGGTATGAGTTTCCGATAGGCTCTGGTAAGGCGTTCCTTTTGCAAATGCAACCAAACTTTGTCGTCCACTTGAAACTTGTGTGGCACCCGATGTTGATCATGTCGTTGCTTGTACTTGGCATTTGATTTCTCCAAAATGTCATGGACCTACTGGTGAATACGTTGGATGTTCTTAATGAAGTTGTTTTCCTAATCTGTTTCAGATTGGACATGAGTCGAGTCTATGTGAGTAGCTGCAAATGGCATGGCCACATGAATGGGGCATAATGGTTGGAATCCCAAGCCCACCTAAAATGGGTTGTGGCTAATCGAGCTATGGAGAGCCCAGTTGTAGTTGTGCTGAACATAGGGGAGGCTCTCATCCCATGTCCATGGATTCTTTGAGTTGTACATCCGTAGAATGTGTATGATCATCCTGTTGACAAACACTGTCTAGCCATCAGTTTGAGGATGGAAGGTCGTGGACTTAGTGAGTTTGGTGTCCAGCATCGACCAAAGACTAGACCAAAATGTACTGAGGAACCTGCTATCCCGATCTAAGATGATATACCGTGGAATCCCAAAGTGTAACCACACTCGTTCAAAGAAGAGTTTAGCAGTGGCTTCTGTTGTGATATTCTTCTTGCAAGCCACCATAATGGCCATCTTTGAGAACTTGTCGAAGACCAGAAAAACACAGTTGTTTCCATGCTTAGTAGAAGGAAGGCCCAACATGTAATCCATGGAGATGGATTCCCAAGGTCAACTAGGGGTAGACAGCGGGGTATAAAGGCCTTGCTTCTTGATGGTCGATTTGGTAATGGTGCAGGCAATGCATGATCTGATGTACTTCCTGACATCCTATCAAAGATTCGGCCAATAGAAATACTTCTATAGTACTGCCATCGTTTTCTCAACCTCGAAATACCCAACAACCTCATTGTAGTGTGCTTCTGAAATCATCTTGGAATGCTTGCTTGAAGGAACACAAAGGTGACCCAGGTGGCATAATAGGGCATCCTGGAGGTGAAAATCTGGAACATGCTGATCCTCCAAGAGAGTTTGGTATGTGTTGTCGAATTCTCGGTCACTTTTGTAGAGAAGTGGCCAATCAGAAGTCTCATGCCCACAAGAGTTGAGCACGGTGGTTAGCACCATGATCGGTGCTCGATTGAGGCAGTCTGCAACATTATTGGTGTTTCCCTTCTTATACTTGATATTCAAATGGAATTGTTGCAGGTATGTGGACCACTTCTGATGGCGATCATTCTACAATTTCCCTTGGGTCTGTATGAACTGCAGGGGTCGGTGGTCTATGTGGATGACCATTTCCTTCCCCAAAATGCAATGCTTCCATTGTCGATAGGCCCGGACAATGGAATACATCTCTTTGTCATAAGTGGGATACTTCCGGACTATGTCTGAAAGTGTCTCATTGTGATATGCCACTAGATGCCCATGTTGAGTAAGGACTACCCCAATAGCATAATCAGAGGCATTTGTCTCGACCTTAAATGGTTGTTGCAAGTATTGTAATGCAAGCACTAGTGCTGAACAGAGGTGATCTTTCAAATCTTTGAATGCCTTCTATTGAGATTCATACCAAAATAATTTTTCTTTCGCTACTCCCTTGGTGACTTGACTCAATGGCCAAGTGATATGAGAAAATCCCAACACGAACCTATGCTAGAAGTTGGCAAGACCGAGAAAGCTGTGGAGCTCTGCCAAAGTGGTTGGAGATGGCCAGTCCTGAATGACTTGGATCTTGGCTAGATCCACATGCACCCCCTGTTCAACAATAATGTATCCCAGATACTAAAACTGGGTCATGCTAAAAGTGCATTTCTCCAAATTGGCACATAACTTGTGTTGCCCCAGTGTTTGGAGAACTTGTCGAATGTGGTGGAGGTGCTCTTCCCAACTCTAGCTAAATATCAGGATGTCATCCAAGTATACCACTGCAAATGAGTTGGTGAATGGCTACAAGATGTCATCCATTAGCCTCATGAAGGTTGCAGGAGCATTCGTCAATCCGAAAGGCATAACCAACCATTCGAAAAGGTCCGCCTTGGCTTTGAAGGAAGTCTTCCATACATCAAAGGGTTCGATTGGGACCTAGGATATCCTGACTTCAAATCTATCTTGCTGAAATATTTTCCCCCTTCAGTTGATCCATGAGGTCATCAATCCGTGGGATCAGGTACTTATTATGGACAATGATCTTTTTCAGCACCCAATAGTTAATACAGAGTCTCGAAATCCCATCCTTCTTCTATACCAACACGATTGGGCTCCCACAGGGTGATGAACTTAGATGGATGTGACCTTTCTACAACAACTCCTGAATTTGCCTCTTGATTTCATCGTTCTCCATAACAGAGCGCTGATAGATTGGTCCATTGGGTAGCGGTGCACCTGGGGTCAGATCGATGGAGTGCTTCACTTGACAGTGCAAAGGAACCCTTGCGGGGGAGGTGAAGATGTCCTCGTACTCCTCCATGAACTTTTTCATCTATAGTTGTCATGCAGAGGGGCCCTATCTGGAGGTCGTGGTCGCCATCTTCTTCTTTCCTGGAGGGCGTATCATCAAGAAAACAAATTTCCCAGTTTTGGAAATGAGCTTACTGCATTGTTTTGGAGTAACCAAAGAGATGGCGGTAGGTGGTGCTACCTCCAGTGTCCTATACAACTTATTTCTCAAAGTAATGATAACATCACAGGGCCTTGATTCATACATAGCATGTTGCTTCCACAAGTATGGTTTTCCTAATAATACATCACAAACATCAAGGGGAGAAATGTCACACAATACCTCATCTGTGAAGGGCTTGATGTTGTATGGAAGGTAACACTGTTGGTTCACGTGAAGCTTCCATCCTTGGTGAAGCCACTCGATGGTGTATGGTTGTGGATGTGTTGTGGTCAGTAAGCCTAGCCGCTTCATGAGCTCTGTCGAAATGAGGTTCTTTTGGGTCCCGTTGTTGACAATGAACTGTAGCGGGGAGCCCTTTACCCACATCTGGGAGTGGAAGAGACACTCCTCCTCCTCTGGATCTTTGTGGTGGCAAAGGTGGTGTTGGGCTTTGCATCAATAATCTGCTTCCCTTTGTCATTCCCCTTGTCAGGTTCTAACTCAGAGTCAGAACATGCATCTGATTCTGAAACCTTTAGCTCAGCCACTAATGACTGCTTTTCCCGAAACTCACTTGTGTCATGGGTGGAGCTCTTATGGAACTCAAACCACTTTCTTGTGTCCTTTTTCAGCTTCACAGTGCTTTTATTTGCTTGTAGCTTTGGTGGGTTGTCTTGGGCCGCCCCGCCTTGGCTTTTTCCTCTGTTTTGTAGTTTGGGGGCGCCTTTTCCTTGTTTCAAATTCGCAAATCCAAAGTCTCGCTTCTTCTATTTAAATTTTTTCTCAATATTGATGACATATCGGTATGTTGTGCTGAGCGAGGAGATGTTCAGGAATTCTATTTCTTCCTGGATGTACTTGTGTAGGAAGCTGCGGTATTTGAGTACCAAATGCTTCTCAGAATCCTTGATACCCAACTTTGTGTGAAGGGTATGGAAAATATTGGTAAACTCTAGGACGTCTTGGTGCCTTCCCTGCGGCATCGTGGTCCACTTTATGTATTGATCCTCATAGCCTCTGACAGGGTAGTATTACTCCTTGATGGCAATCTGAAATTAATTCCAAGTGAGTGCAACTGAAAACAGTGAGGCCATATGTCAGGCGGAAAGAGTCGATTGTGCGGACACAACCAACCTCCCTAGGAGCCTAAGACTCTCTAGTGACAAACAAGACAAACAAGAGCAATTATTCTCTAAACATGCATTTACTATATGGGAAATCAAGTGTTTAGATCCTACCTGTAATCCAACGCTGTTGTAGCAGTCCAGCTCCGTTGATCCGGATGAGCTCCTCCTTCACTTTGAAACCTGCATACACTAACAATCAAATGATTAAATAGAACTTGATAATCTCATAGAATAAAACATATTTAACACATAGACCAAGGAGTACATGAAATAACTCATAAATAACAAGTTATTGAGAAGAATGGACTCATTTGCATTAATAGGTAACAAAAGGAACAAATACAACCTGAGCCTTGGTGTTGTGCAAGTCCCTCCCAGGGTCCATCAAGAGTTCTCCTTTACTTTGACAGAGCTCACCCACTTCCAAATAGAACAAGCAAAGATGGCAATCTCTCCTCACAAGCTTCTAAATGGGAGTCCTAATTCCTGCATCATTTACCCTTAGAAATGTATAGCTTTCAACCTCTCCTCCTTTTGGCCCAATGCCTGTATTTATAGTGCTCAAGAGGAAGTTAATCAGGTCCACCATCAATGGGATAATCCCCTCTTTGGATGGGATAGCTCCCCTATTGATGGGATAAGTTCCTCTTTGGTAGGAGTGCATGAACCATCTGGAGGCACTCAATACACGTCGAACAACCTTCTAGAATGCTCTAGAAATGACCACAAGTGACTTTTTAAAGATGAAACTTGCGCATTTTAACCTTTTCAGGGGGACGCACCTGCACCTTTACATACAGAGCGTCCAAAGACGCAGCTTTTGTGAACATTGGGTGCGTCCCCGCAGGTAAGGTTGAGAGAACCTGCGTCCCCAGAGATAAATACATTTAGAAAGACTTTCTCTCTTTTTTTGGAGTTTGACATGGAGAGCAGAGGCATAAGACTTGCCTAAGAGGGTAGCATGACTGTTGATAGAGTCATCCTAACTGTAAATAGTCATGGTGACATTTTTTAGTGTAACAGATTGTCCCCTAAAGTGCGAAGCCTGAAATAGATTAGGGTTTTGTATTATCTAGGAAGGGTGAAGCGCTTTATCATTTCAAGGATTATCTCGTGGAGAGCCTGGTCAGAACCTGCAATTTTCAACACAAAATACATGTATAAGATTATATCATCACTGAGGTAGGCATTCCCATACTCAGATTTAAAACTTTAACTAACAGACTAACTACTCTGATACAGGAATGATCTTGCAGTACATCATAATCATAGACTTTTGTAGACACAGTATGGGTGCAGCCATCTGTTTATGATTAGTGTACTTAGATAATGAATACAAAACTCCTCGCAGGCTGGATGGTGGAAACTAGATCCAGGGTCTTCATTTCTACTTCTCGAATTGGTACGATTCTAGCCATGCGAATAAATGAGTTGATGTCGAGCATGGTAGAAACCACTTGATTACCAGTCGATGATGAAAACTGTTAACAAGCGTGAGAGAGACCACCAGTAATGTCAATGGTTCTCAAAGTACCCAGTACAATCCATGAGATGTGAATGAATGAGTTGATGTCGAACATTTCACGGAATCCTTCGATCGAAAGTCAATGATGTAAACTGACGTCAAAGGCGAGAAATCTGCCATTGATGCATGTAGACTTTAAGGTACTGATGATTTCTAAGTCATCTCTCTAGATAATGTGCTGATGTCGATAGAAAGCGACCCGTTGCAGGCAAGCCCGCAACACGAAATCATTGTTCAAGTTGAAGAAATGTTGCTGTAAAGACTGACTCAGGGATGGTCAAATGGATGACAAGTATTTTGCAGATGAAAGTTTTGTTTGCAGACCTCTTGAACACATAACGACACGACAGATGGCTTGGTGTTGAATAACTCAAAGTTAATCCCCGGAACCCGGCTGAAGACTTTCAAAGTGGTTTGATTAACTGTGAGGTAAAGAATTTCCCAACCCAGGTGAATGCAAAGTGTCGTGTTCAAGAGTGGTAATAAAGTTTCTTCTAAGACAAAAGGTAACAAATAGGCTCATTCTTCTCTCTTTTCCCCCACCATTTCTAGAAAGTACCTCTTTATTTTTAACAAGCTTGAGGAGGATAACATATGCTTGATTATAAGCTCATCCTTCGGATGAGTCCAACCTAGTTTTGATTCGAACCCTAGGAAGGAGTGGTTCGTTCCTGTTTGTAATTGAACAGGTCCTTTACTGTGAAATGTTTAACGAGCCCAGTATAGGAGAAACTCGGCGTTTTTCAATTTTAGAGAGTCTGAAAAACTTAAGAAGACTCCAAGTTGAACTTTTTTGTAGATTTGTGTCCCTCAAGCCCGAAAAAGTATAAAATAATACCTGGGGGAACCGCTCGATCTTGCGACCAAGGAGTACTTTCATAATTAGTGCCACTGATCTGAAAAGTAAAAAGCGATCAAGGACACGTCGTTTTATTTCCGTATCGAGTTTGAAACGACAAAAACCCGGCAACCTTTTCCTGATTTTACGGTCAGAAAAGAGCTATAAGGGGACCATCTTTTAATTCCGTTTTAACAAGTGTAAAAGAAACACTCGGCGATATTTTCATATTTTAGGAGTCAGAAAAGGGCTTAAAGGATGACTCTGATGTTTCACTTTTTCGTAAGTTTTAACGAGTTCGAAAAAATGATAAAAATGTACTCATATGGCCGACTTTCAATTCAAATTACGAGTAGGAAAAGACGGAAAGAACTCGGCATTTTCATTTGTTTTACGAGAACGAAAGATAGCAAAATAATCTCGGTATTTTCATGAGTTTAACGAGTCTTGAAAATAACTGAAATTGACTCGAGATAGGTTTCATTTTTACAGAAGCTTGAAACAGACAAAAACTATGCTTCAAAGTAGTTTCATTTTTACACAAGCTTGAAACAAAGAGAAAACTGTGCTTGATGCCCCCTAAGCGTAACTACTAGAGCGCATGCCCCCCTGCTTCATTTCATTCAACCAGTTGGATGAAATGAAGGTTCATGAACGAGATCATTTGAAAGACCCGACCTAAAACTGTAAGAAAATTATGCAAAACACTGAAATAACTAACCTAAATATACAACCTAACATCTACGAGGTCTAGTCAAACTCTCGACTCAATTAGAGGAGGATTTGTTTCATTTTTTAACGAGCTTGACACAGGAAAAGAACTATGCTCGGATTCAGTTTCATGTTTACGCAAGCTTGAAATGAAAAACTATGCTTGTTATAAGTTCACATGCCCCCAGCATAATGACGCAAAACGAGGTACATGCCCCCCAAGCTTCGTTGCATTCAATGAGGTGGATGGAATGAAGCTTTACTTTCAAGATCCTGGAAATACTTGTGGGAGTTGTTTCATTTTTTAGTGAGGTTGACACAGGAAAAGAACTATCCTCAAAACCCTTGTTTCATTTTTTGAACGAGCTTGACACAAGATAAGGAACTATGCTCATAACTACTCTCTACAATCTATCTAAAAAAAAAACTTTACTCTAAAAACCTTGATTCATTTTTTAACGAGCTTGACACAAGACAGGGAACTATGCTCTAAAATCCTTGTTTCATTTTTTAATGAGCTTGACACAAGACAAGGAACTATGCTCATGACTACTCTCTATAATCTACCTACTTAACCTACCTTTGTTTCATTTTTTAACGAGCTTGACACAAGACAAGGAACTATGCTCAAGAATTTCACATGCCCCCAGCATCATGATGCAAAGCGAGGTACATGCCCCCCAGGTTTACTTTCAATATTTAACTTGAAAAGGGAGTTGTTTCATTTTTAAGGAGGTTGACACAGGAAAAGAACTATCCTCATACCTGATTCATTTTTTAACGAGGTTGACTCAGTAACAGGAACTGTCCTCAAACCTGATTCATTTTTTAACGAGGTTGACTCAGTAACCGGAACTATCCTCAAAACCCTACTTTCTACAATCTAGCTACATATCCTAAAATCTAGCTGATTCATTTTTTAATGAGGTTGACTCAGGAAAAGAACTATCCTCATACCTGATTCATTGGTTAACAAGGTTGACTCAGTAACAGGAACTATCCTCATACCTGATTCATTTTTTAACGAGGTTGACTCAGTAAAAGAACTATCCTCGTTACATCCAGTTTCATTTTTTAATGAGGTTGAGACGGGAACAAACTATCCTCACGACTCCTTGTTTCATTTTTTAATGAGCTTGACACAAGACAACGAACTATGCTCATGACTTCCAGTTTCATTTTTTTTTAACGAGGTTGAGACTAGAAGAAACTATCCTCATACACACTGATCATGGCTTCCAACTGGACGAAAGACATGTCAATGGACACACCTTGATCATGGCTTCCAAAAGGTCTTCATCAGAAGGAAGAACACTTCTCTGGAAGGAACACATGTCAAGGGACTCAAAAGGGATAAGAACATCGTGTTCAAGTAATCCCATAGAGTTTTCCAGGTCAATTACCGAATCTAAATCAAAAGAAGATGAGCAAACAATGAGAGGCTCACTTACATCGGTTACTGAAAACATGGGACCAGTTGCCACATAATTAACCCGTGGCAGGGTGGATACCACTTGAGAATCAGGAACATTTAGGGTTGTCATATTATTGGTAGTCGAAACAAGACTAGGGAACGAAAGCTGGTCTACAGTCACAATACTTCCATTGTGAGGGAAAGACATCACACGAAAGAGTGTCGATACGACAGCTTTCATTGCATAAACATAGTCTCGCCCAAGGAGTAAATTGAAATCCAAGGGACCTCGAACTACCATAAGATCAATACAGACAGTTTTACCTTCCAAGGTAATAGAAAACTTAGGAAGGATCCCTAAAGGTTCACTAATGGTTCTGTTAAAAGCTTTCAGATTCTGTGTAATAGGCGCAAGCTGAGGGGAACCCAAAGCTTTCCAAACAGTTGAGGATAAAATACTAACAGAAGCACCTTCATCTACCTGTGTACGATGTATGTCCCTACCACCAGCCTTGACAATGATTTGAAAAGGGATGGAGGAGGGAAGACGAGGTTCTGTCAGTCTATTCCAATCAAAGGAAAAGACCTCAGTACTTGGAGGGGGTTCTGTAGAAACAGGTGAAATGCCCCCCGGCATAGAAGAATCTGATGTAACAAGAAGAACCTGAGTGGTATGAAGTTCACTCTCCAAAGGGAAAGTGGGATCGATCGAATGTGAAATTGAATCGACCACTTGATCAACTAATTGATCATCAACCTGAGTGACATGAGTTTCACTCTCCAATGGAAGAGTGTGATTGACTGTACTTGAATTTAGATCAATCACTCCGTCAGTTGACGGTAGGTTGGGAGAAAGTTTACGGTAACCAGTTGGAAATTCTTGCTGTGGAACAGTAAGTTTTTCCAACAATGTTGAGGCTTCATCCATGTGAGGGCAAATGTGAGTTTGATGACTCCCTTTGCATAACTTACAAGGAAACCTAACTTTACCCTTTTTCCCAGGAACCTGACTATCACTGGTTGATGGATCAACGGAAAGTTGATAAGATTTTTCTGACCATACTTCCAAGACCTTTGGTATACCAGGACAATTGACAAGGAAGTGGTCACCCTTACAAAGCCTGCAAGGGTATTTGGGTTTACGATGCATGTCGGAATTTTCCTCAACACAACTAACACTTACAGCCATGGTTGGTCGGTTGACTTCTTTCTTATCTTGCTTCTTCTTCTTCTTCTTCTTCTTCTTCTTCCCTTTCTTCTTCTTCTTAGCCTCCTGGTTACTAACATCAAGGCTTTTACCAGGCGAAGAGGAAGAAATGGAGGAAGAAAAATTAGGCGAAGAAGGTAAAGGGTCAACAGAAGGTTGGTGATGTTGAGATGGTGAACTCTGTTGAGGTGAAGCATCCGGTTGAGATGGAACAATTGGAGTATTTTGGGCCAACGAAGTTGAAAATAACCATATCGGTAAACCTATTGTAAATCCAGGTAATGACAAAGTAGCCATATAAGGAGGACCAACATTTCCAAAGTAAGGAAAAGTACTAGGATTCTCATTAGGAGGGGTTCCTAGGTTGATAAATTCCGGAACATTTGCCATTATATTCAACTTCAGTGAATTTTATTAACAATTTTAAAACTAAAATTAACAATTCACAATTCACACCTAACAATTAAAATTCACAATTCACACCTATGGTCTCTAAAAGTAAAAACAAACAAATTAACACGTGCTATCAAATCTAGGAGTCAAACCATACACAAACAGTAACCTTCCGGACCGAAAACACTAGTTGGGGATGAAATCCAACATCGCAGAATTCAGTACAGAAGTGGTGGGTGGAACAGTTACCCCGGCAACCTACTTAATGAATAGACTGGACCAAGTTCCTCCACTTTAACCGTCTCGAGTGAAGTGAACCCCCCAGAAAATCCAAGTGAGTCTAGCCGACGTCTGCTCCAGGTACAGTGGGATCTTACCTCCACCGTCACCTTGGGTAGAACCCTAAAGATAATGGTCACCAAGGTTACGAACAACAACAAATGCACCTGGGGGAACAGTCTACACTCCGACAGCACGCAAGGGCAGAGTATCAATCTCAATCCCCTTGCCGGCTCCTTGACAATAATCCAAGGTTTACCGACAAGTGACCCCTGGCTCCTCGACAATGGTTAATCCGAGGTTTACTGTTTGTAATACGTGCGTGTCTGGCGTCGTTCCCAACGAGGGAGGATTGATCCCCTCACTGGTTCGGACATGAGCTCGTGCTTCTCCTTTAAGAGGAGCTTTCCCAGAGTACAAATGAAACAGTTGGATTTATCCTACCACAAGATGAGCTACTTGTTTGGTTTTACTGTCTTGGAGAGTTAATTACTCTCATACTCCAAGACACTAGCCTAAGCTATGTTGGTGTATCAGAGCCCTAGAAATGTAAAATTACTAGATGAATTTTAATTAAGCGCTGTGTTATTAAAGCTGTTATTACTCAAATGGGTAAATGGATATGAAACCAATGGTGTTATGACCCGACTCAACTGAATGCAATCGAATATGATAATGTAATCTTTTCAATTCGATGAATCCTAACTAAAGTAAGGAGAGAGTTTCCATTCACTTCCAACAATGCAAAAAGTTGATCACTAAGAGAAAATATAACAAATTCTCTAATGCACTAATTTTATCAAGAAAAACTAATGCAAATCAATTCCAAACCTTTTTTTTTATTTTTATTTTGTGTAAATTCAAATCAAGGAAAACTTTTCTAAATCTATAATTGATTTTTCAGAATGTAAGCTATGCAATTGTAATCTATGCACAAATCACTTGAAAAGTATGCAAATGTAATCTATGCACATTTTTCATTCATATTCTGAAAATGAGAATTCTAATTATGCAAATGTGATCTATGTAAGAGAATTCTCAAACACAAGACGATTCTAATGTGATCTAAGAACCAATCAAGTGCAAGTCGAGAAAACTGGGTGAGAGTTCCAAAGATCAAAACATAAAAACACTCAAAGGCGATTAACACTCATACACAATTTAACACTGAGACAAACCTCCAAGTAATGACCAAAGGAAATCAAATTAAGAATTTCTCAAAAAAGAGACTCAAAACACCCAATTGATGAAAGCTTAAAGTAGGGATGCTAATGAAACAAGTTTAGGTGAAGATCTTTGACAAGAGACTAATGGATCTGGGCAGTAAAAACTAAGAAAAATCAAAATCTAAGAGAAAAAATGCAAAAAATGGAATTTTCTTAAATTTTAGCAGGGGACGCAGGCAACCAGTTAAGCCAGGTGCGGGTCCGCTCTGTGCACACAGCGACAGTGCGTCCAGGGACGCAATGTGCAACACTCAGAGGGTGCGTCCTACTGAAAAACTAAAGAGAAACCAAAATGAATCTAATCCTAAGCTAACCCACCCAAAGACAAAGTCACAGAGCCAAAACCAGAAAAATAAACCAATTTTCTCAGAGCAAAGTTCACACAAAGGAAAAGACTTTTCACATCAATGGAATCCCCAGTGAAGTCGCCAATTTGTCAGGCGGAAAGAGTCGATTGTGTGGACACAACCAACCTCCCTAGGAGCCTAAGACTCTCTAGTGACAAACAAGACAAACAAGAGCAATCCTTCTCTAAACATGCATTTACTATACGAGAAATCAAGTGTTTAGATCCTACCTGTAATCCAATGCTGTTGTAGCAGTCCAGCTCCGTTGATCCGGATGAGCTCCTCCTTCACTTTGAAACCTGCATACACTAACAATCAAACGATTAAATAGCACTTGATAATCTCATAGAACAAAACATATTTAACACATAGACCAAGGAGTACATGAAATAACTCATAAATAACAAGTTATTGAGAAGAATGGACTCATTTGCATTAATAGGTAACAAAAGGAACAAATAAAACCTGAGCCTTGGTGTTGTGCAAGTCCCTCCCAGGGTCCATCAAGAGTTCTCCTTTACTTTGACAGAGCTCACCCACTTCCAAATAGAACAAGCAAAGATGGCAATCTCTCCTCACAAGCTTCTAAATGGGAGTCCTAATTCCTGCAGCATTTACCCTTAGAAATGTATAGCTTTCAACCTCTCCTCCTTCTGGCCCAATTCCTGTATTTATAGTGCTCAAGAGGAAGTTAATCAGGTCCACCATCAATGGGATAATCCCCTCTTTGGATGGGATAGCTCCCCTATTGATGGGATAAGTTCCTCTTTGGTAGGAGTGCATGAACCATCTGGAGGCGCTCAATACACGTCGAACAACCTTCTAGAATGCTCTAGAAATGACCACAAGTGACTTTTTAAAGATGAAACTTGCACATTTTAACCTTTTCAGGGGGACGCACCTGCACCTTTACATACAGAGCGTCCAAAGACGCAGCTTTTGTGAACATTGGGTGCGTCCCCGCAAGTAAGGTTGAGAGAACCTGCGTCCCCAGAGATAAATACATTTAGAAAGACTTTCTCTCTTTTTTTGGAGTTTGACATGGAGAGCAGAGGCATAAGACTTGCCTAAGAGGGTAGCATGACTGTTGATAGAGTCATCCTAACTGTAAATAGTCATGGTGACATTTTTTAGTGTAACACCATACTTTCATCTTTCTGGTCACAGTAGGTTTCCCACCAGTCCTTAACGTGGGGGGCAGATTTGAGAAGAGTGAAAGTAATCTTTTCCTGACAGAAAAAATCATGAACAGAAAAATACCCTTCTAGCATATTTAACCATTTATCTACAATGTCTGCATCTATGTGACCCTCAAATGTGGGAATGTCAAAGTTAACTTGTACCTTAAAGGGTGTGGCGCCTCCAGAGTAGCTTCTATTAGTAGATGTGTCGCCCCTAGGTAACTGCTGAAGGATCTGGGCAAAGTGGTCCATCATTGCATTCCTTTGTTGCTCAAGAGCCTCTTCGAGCAAGATTTTGATAGGATCTCCTACCCCCTCGTAGTTCTTTTCATCTGCCATGGGAGGCCGTTGAGATTTGCGAGGCTGGTCTTGCAAAGGTTCGACCAGTTCAAGCCCTAACTCCTTATATCCCGACCTCATCGGGGACATGCAAAGAAAGACAGAGAAAGAGCAGACCGCTTTGATACCACTGATCTGGATTTAAACAGGAATGCAAAAAATTACAAATATAACCATACATATAGAGATGCAGCAGAAATAATACTTCCTTTCATTACTGTAGAATACTGAAATATGCTTACAAACAAAAATGGAAATAAACTAGCTAGGGCGATGGTAGCTTATCTCTGAGAAGAGATGTTGCACCTACATGCCTCTGAACTGTGTTACAATGAGGCTCAAAGGCCTATTTGTTTTTGAGAAACAATGGAAAACCCTAAACATCCAAAAACCTAACCCTAGAAGATGAAACGCTAAACTATGGGCCCCGTTTGGGTAAATTGGTACATCAACATCCTCGGGTCGTAGCTTTGGCATACGATCTCTGTTTGACACACACAATATCTTGTTAAAAAGATCTATCTAAGAACTACAACTTTGGGAAGAGCAACATCAGTCCATGGATCCATGTTGCTCCCACTTTTCCCAAAAAAAATCATTTAGGGCCTTAAAACGGCTCCAGAAGTTCAGGACCCGAAAAACTACTAAAAATAGTAAATTGTGCTATAATTAAGGAAACTGAAAAGCTGAAAAGAACAATGGTGGGGGTCCAAGTGGACTTGGCAGATGGCCACCAATATCCACCTGGATCAGCAGGTCAACCACTTCTAATGCTTATGGGCTTTATTTATTAAACTAACTAATCATGACTTTTACGGGGCCTCTTGGGCGTATTACATTAATAAAGGGATTACGGTCGGACCCTAACATGCATTCCCCCTTCAGAAATAGCCATGTCCTCAAGGTTGGATCTATGGAAATTTATGGAGAATAGTTGTTATTTCCCATGTCACATCTCCTGGTAAGGTGTATTTCCACTAGATGAGGACTTCTTGATATTGCAGCCACAACAATGCCATTCCCGTCAGTTTAGAACCTGTTCTGGTTGGAGGAAAATAAAAAATTCCTCGTCCAATTCAAGTAGTAGATTTGTACCTTGAAATTATGCCACATGACCTTCTTGAGGCAAGAAACACGGAACACAGAATGGATTTTTGATTTGCCCAACAACCCCAACTTGTAAGTAACACAACAAATGCATTAAATGGACCGATAAGGCCCATAAAATTTTGGAGCTAATTTTAGGAGGCCCTTTTCTTTGAGAGACATTTACTTATCAGGCTATATTTGAAGAAACACTTGGTCATCCACTTTAAAAGTCCATTTTGACTAATGTTTGTTATCTTATTACTTCATCTGGTTTTGCACTTGATGTAGATTATCATTCAGAAGAGCGATAGTGGTAGCTCGGCTCTGACACAGCTCATCAACTCCCTCTAGTTTGGAATATCTTGGAAGATAAGAAGTAGGTGAAGGTGAGAGTTGGCCATACACCACTGAATACGATGTCATTTTGGGCTCTCCGTGATAATTATTATCATACCACCATTATACTAAAGATAACCATTGCACCCATTGATGTTGTTTGTCTGAAACAAAGCACCACATGTAGGTCTCCAAACATTTGTTTACCGCTTCATTTTAACTATCTGTCTAGGGATAATATGTTATACTCATTTGGAATTGTGTGCCATGTATCTTGAAAAACTCCTACCAAAAATCGCTAGTGAAGGTGGTGTTAGTATCCTATGTCTAGGGATCTTGGTCATGTTAGTATTTCTATGTACCTAACATCAAATTTGCAAATCTTAGTCATGATCACCTAACTACTATTGTTCAAAGATGTTTAGGTTTAGATTGGGTATCATGTAAAGGTGTTTCTTTTGTTAGGAGTCCAATGTCTAAAATCATGTTTTTCCTTACAAAGGGAAATCCTTAAAAGTCTTTGGTCACTTGGGAAAAAGTAAAAGAATCATGTTTTACAAATATTTAGCTATTTTGAGTTGGTTGGTCCCATTTTAATTCATTGTTAGTAGGTCATCTAAGTATAGAGGTAATGTCTACATCAAAGGAAATCAAGAAATGATCTTGACACAAATTTGGAGGCTCTTTGATATCACTTTAGATGTCATTTCAAAAGGATAGCTTATGATCTCATTAGGGGATAATGGTCAGAAGGACAACCCTTCCTTTTCCCAATGCGCTACATTTTTAGAAAAGTGTTGCACATTCATGATTTTCTTTCCAAATCATGATAAAAGTTTCCACTCCCACTTCTGACCATTCCATGTGATCATTTGAACTTCTCTCTTCATCCCTTATCACTCAGGTCTTCATTATCTGCATTGGGAAGCTTGGTTTGATCATTTCATTCATTGTGAAAGGGAGGCAGGGGCACTAAAAGTTCACACAATGTGCAATTTCTCACTTGTCGACAGTTAAAATTCCCTCATGGGTGGAAATTTGGCTCTATATTTATCCTCAAGTCTTGATAGAACTCTAAAATTACATTGGAAGCCATCATAAACAATTTAAATCCTACAAAAGGGATAATGTTTTCGTCATTACTCTTCTAAAACTTGTTTCATTTTCCCTCCTCTGCTCTCTATCCTTATTCATTTGTGTTACATTTCCACAAAGTGGGTCATATCCCTCTTTTATTGCTATCAATCTATCTTTTCACTGTGTGATCCCTTGCGTACAATAGGGGCCTCGGTTTTAAGAATATGAAATATTGTTTTCCTATCTCTAAGGTGTATCTTTAAATATTCCGTATTATTTGCTTAGGAGTCTATGTAAGATGGATGATTGAGATCAAATAAAGGAAATTCAAGCTCAACACAATTTGTTTCATTTCTCATTAACTAAATTGTTGGTAATGAAGGAGCTTGAAAAGGAGCAGTCATGACAGGATTTGTTTATTTCTTCTCGATGGGCAGCATAACCTTCAAACACTCAAAAGATCAAGAAAGAAACCCCTTCAGTTTTGATTAGAGAAGCTTCACTTCAGTAGCATGCTCGGTCAAAAATCCTTTCACTAAAAGAAAATTGGTTGAGAAGAAAAGTGCTAAGAAGCTACATTTCTCACCTGAGGTAGAAAAGGTGACAAGGGTACCAAGAATAATACCTGCAACCAAGAGATTACCTGTGGGTCCTCCTTCTTCACCTATTCAAGTTATGGAATCAAAGAGCACATAGAAGGATGTGGAAAATCATGAAAGAGATCAAAAATTAGAGAGTTACATGGTTAATTGGAGAAGTCCCATGTGACAATAGAATACTTGCAACATGAGAATAGGGAACTTAGACATAAAATATCATAGGAAACTATTCAGCCCAGTGAAGAAGAGTCATCAAAGGAAACACTGGCACATTTAACATGGCAGTTATCTTTTGACTCGCTACAGTTTCACATAGCTCACACAATCATATTTAGATTTACATATGTAAATCTAGCAATTGTTAATATTAGCAATAGTTCTAATTATAATTAAAATTTTCATTCATTAACAGTAATTGAAGATAAAACAATATAAACAATGATAAAGAAGACAATCAATGCAACAAAAGAAAGACATAGATATAGCGTCACAATCTGCCAGACACTCGAAGAGGAGCGTGGTGTGTAAGCCTATAATGTTGAAACTGAGGCTGATGTTAAGCAACTAGTTAAAAAATATATTCAATGTAATTTTTTATTAATTAAGAAAAATATTTTGAAATATATATATATATTTTTTAATTCATATGGTATTGTTTTTTTAATTTGATTTTGATAATGTTTATAACTAGATTTTGATATTATTTATATTTATATTTAAATGATTTTTCTTAAACTTTTAAATAATCAATTAAAAAATATATTTTCATAAATCAATTCATAACATTCAATAAACCTTCAACTAAATTAGAATTCAAATAAATGCTAAAAAAAAAATTACAAGATTTTGTAGCATACTATAAAAACATTGAGAAATATCTATTATAAATATAAAAAGTTTTATTTTCTGGCTTTCCAAGTTAATCATATGAATAGCGAAATTTCAAGGTTGTATTTAATTATACTATTTTCTTATTACAAATAGAACAAAGATTTTATAATTTTAATTTAATTATCAATAATCCATAAGCGGATGGAAAGAATTTAATCTGACAAAATACTCTTGGAATAATTTTATTTACAAATGAATGTTATAAAATTAAATTAATTATATCTATATGATGATGATGATGATGATGATAGTGGTGGTTAATGTCCACTGAGACCAAATTGGTCTATCGGACCCATAATTTTCTTAGTTTTTAATTATCTAGCTCCTCGTCTTTCTTGGCGAGATTGGTGTTGTAGCTTTCTTTTTTTTCTCTACGGTCTTCCAACTTCCTTTATCTTGCATCTCCTTCATCTCTTCTGGTTCTTGGGACATTGGTGTCTTAGCTTCACGGTCTATTGTGTTCATCCTTTCGAAGATAGTCGGAGAAGAAGTTTGGTCTAGGAGATCTGCTTTGCTGTTAAATGAAGATTTATTTTGTGCAGTATTCAAATCCTCATCACTGTTGATTTGTTGGGCGGGGCTTTCTCCCTGCTTGTCTTAAGAGTTGTTTCTTTCTTGCCCGATTTCTTGTGATTCAGAGTTTTCTCTAGAGTATTCTTCTTTGATGACAGTGTAGTGTTCTTTTTGTGCTCCTTCCCACCATGTAGATCTATGGTGGTTTTTTCTAGTAGAATTTTTCTGGGAGGCTTTTAACAATGTAAACTATGAAACGGGAACTATAAACTCAAAACGAGAACTCTAGCCAAAAAACCCCTTAAAAACATCAAAAACAGTGCTAAAAACAAAAAGTGTTGATGCTGGAATAACACTTTTTTTTTTCTAGGGTAAATTTTGAACATGTTTTAAAAATGGCGGTGAAAACCAATTTTTTATGCAAAAATTGTCCCAAAAACGCCTTCAAAACAAAAAGTGTTAACGTTGGGATAACACCTTTTTTTCCCTTTTTTTTTCAAGGGTAATATTTCATCATTTCGAAATAATAGCGTAAAATATTTTATCATGACCCTAAAAAAGATTAAAATTTCAAACAAATAATGAAAACATAAAAAAAAAATTAAAAAAAAAAATTAAAACAATGAAAAAACACAAAACAAAAAAAGTTTAAAAATTAACCAAACATAAATTAAAGCATATACTAAAAAATAAAATAAAAAAAAATCAATCATAAAAATGTAAAAAAAAAACTAAATTAAAAAACTAAAAAACACTTGAAAATTATAAACAAATAAATAGTAAAAAAACATATTTAAAAAAATGGAAAAAATGGAAAAAATCAAAAATCAAAAATCAAAAATCTTGTAAACAATAAAAAAGTTGTCAAAAAAAAGCAAATATATATATATATATATATGGAAAAGAAAAAAAAAATTAAACAAACTATAAAATTTAGGTAAAAATAGAAAAATTTAAAAAACATTATCAAAAAAATAAAAAATAAAAATGAAAATTAAAAACAAACTAAATTTAATAAAAACATAGAAAATTAACCAAAAAATAATAATTTAAGAACTACTAAAATTAAGATTAAAATTTTAATTACTTAAAATATATATATATATATATATATATATATATATATATATATATATAAAAAGACAAAAAAAAAAGTTAAAAAAAAATTATCTCATAAATCATAAAAGAATTAGGAAAAAAAAAAAGCAAAATATATATATATATATATATATATATATATATATATAAAATTAAGTAAATAAAAATAGAAATAAAAACATTAAAAAAACCTAGGAAAAAAAAATAAAAACAAACTAGATTTAAAAAAAAAAAAAAAAAAAAAAAACATAAAAAATCCACTAAAAAAAAATAAAAAACTAGTAAAATTAACATCAAAAACATTTTAAAAAAAACTAAAAAAAAAAAAAACAGTAAAATTAAAACAAAAAAAACCCAAAAAGTTTAAAAAAATTTAAAAATATGCCTTTTCAAATTAAAAAAAAAAAAACAAAAAATTTAAAAAAATTTAAAATTTTCAAATAAACATTTATTTAACTATTTACAAAAAAAAGAAATTAAATTTTTTTAATACATATTGTTTTTTTATTTAAAAATGTATATATTAAAAAAATTTAAATTAATTGATACACACGTTTGTTTTTTTTTATTATTATTTAAAAAAAAACAACTATTAAATTTTTTTTTTTTTTAAGCAACGATTTTTTTTTTTTTTTTTTTTTTTTTTATTATTTAAAAAAAAAGCTAATTGTTAAATTTATTTTTTTTAAAACAATGTTTTTTTTTTAAATTTAAAACCAAAATTTTTATTTAAAAGAAAAATACTTTTAAAATTTTTATTTAAAATTTTTTTTATTAAAAAATATGAATTTTTGGGCCAGGGGCGATTCCCGGAATCGCCCCTCGGCCCCCCGGGTGGCCCGCGACGGCTCGGCCACGGGCGGAGGGCTGAGCGCAGCCCCTCCTCCCGTGGCCGAGCCGCCGCGGGTCGCCCGGGGGGCCGAGGGGCGATTCCCGGAATCGCCCCTGGCCCAAAAATTCATATTTTTTAATAAAAAAATTTTTAAATAAAAATTTTAAAAGTGTTTTTTTTTTAAATAAAAATTTTCGTTTTAAATTTAAAAAAAAACAATGTTTTAAAAAAAATAAATTTAACAATTAGTTTAAAAAAAAAAAAAAAAAAAAAAAAAAAAACAAAAAATCGTTGCTTAAAAAAATAATTTTTTTAATAAATGTTTTTTTTTTAAATAAAAATAAAAAAAATGTGCTTATCAATATCAAATTTGTATAAAAAAAATTTATATTTTTTTTATATTTTTTTTTGGTGTTTTAAATAAAAAAGGTAAGTTTAAAAAATTTTAATTTTTTTTTTTTTTTTGTTTAATCGATTTTGTTTTTGATTTTTAAATAGAAAATACATGATTCTTGAAAAATTTAATTTTTAATTTTAAATACATGTTTTTTTTATTTTTTATTTTTTTTTAAACAAATATTTCTAAAATTTCTATATTTTTATAGTTTTTTTTTGTAAATTTCAGTGTATTTTTGGTTTTTTTTTTTTTTTTTTTAAATGTTTTTAATGTTAATTTTACTAGTTTTTTATTTTTATTTTTTTTAATTTTCTATTTTTTTTTTAATCTAGTTTGTTTTCATTTATTTTTTTATTTTTTTTTCTTGTTTTTGTTAATGTTTTTTTAGTTTTTATATTTTGACTTACTTAATTTTATATATATATATATATATATATTTTAAATTATGTTTTTTTTTTTACAAATTCTTTTATAGTGTATGAGATAATTTTTTTTTATTAACATTTTTTTTTTGGGTCTTATTTTATATATATTTTTATATGACTTTCTTGAAGTAATCAACATTTAAAAAAATAAAAATAAAACAACTTAAAAATTCTTTAAGTAATCATAATTTAAAAAAACAACGGACATAATAAATTTTAAAGTGTGAAAAATAAGTCCTCTAAAAAAAAAGGTATGATGTATAACGCGTTGCATCAACACGTTTCAAAATCAGCATAAAAATCACTAACATTTAAAAACGAATATTTATATTTGATACATGAGAATATTTAAATTGTCAAAAATATGCTCCAAAAAATAATTATTGTATTCTGCATCACCACTCTTCAAAATCGGGTCATGTTTCTACTACCTCTATGAAACGGATAATCGTATTGGTTATTTAAAGTCCCAAAAACTATGTTCTAAAAAAAATATGTGTACTCTGCATCGCTCCTTTTCAAAATCAGGTCAATTTTTTGCTATCTCTACGAAATGGGTAACAGTATCAGTTCCCGTTTCATAGTTTACATTGTTTTTTGGGCAATTTTTGGCTATATGGCCTGTCTCAAAGCAGGATCGACATCTAAAGAGGACACTTTCATAATCTAGTTTCTGGTTCCACACATAGTCTTTACTTATTAGGTTTATTTCAGCTGGGAATCCAGCGCTGAAGTCCATTTCAACACAGATGCATGCATAGGTGGTTCTTGCATATTCCTCCGTTTCTGGGCACCTGTAGTAAAATTTCCCAATTTCATTTCCAATGGCTTTTAGCGAGGAGAGATTCCAGAGATGCAAGGGTAGGCTTGGAAATCTCACCCAAACTGGTGCTGAGGTTATGACTGCTATAGAGGTATCAAATGATGGGTTCCATGGCTTCATGAATAGGCCTGATTTTTCCCAAAACCAAGAGCCAGAATCTAAAATACATTGTCTGCTTTCAGGATTTTCAAAATCTACTATAAAGAAACCCCTAGCACAGGGGTAGATATTAATTTCATCAGAAATGATAGGCTTCCATACCTCCGAGATCCAATTGCGGAGAGCTGTCAGCCGTGGCCAAAAACCATTGAACCGACAGATTAGGGCACTTTCAGAAAAATTCAAAGCCTCCTCGAGTGAGGCCTGGACCACCTAGATAGTGGGAGCTTGGGCTTCACTGATGATATGGGCAAGAGTTTGCCCTCCAAAAGCGGATGAGCCAGCACCTATTTTCGCGAAGCTGAGAGCCATATTTTACTTGCTCGTAGAACCCAGCGGTAGAAAAATAAGGCAAAAGATAAGATTAGATCTAGATCTAACCGCAGAAGATTAGATCTAGAACCTAGCCGCCTAGATCTAGATCTGTAGAACCAGTAGGCAGGGTGGAGCCGAGATCTAGCACTTACGGGTGTCATTCTGGATCCAATCGGAGATTCATAGACTGACAGATCCAGCGGAGTTACCTGCAGAACCAGTGGGCAAGGCCGCAAATCGGTTATTAACCGCAGAGGACTGCAGATCAGAACGACCAAAGGCCACAACTCTGAGACCACAGATCCGAGTCCCGTTTAACAGGAAGGTGTGAAACAAGTGCTGCAGATCGAAAGAATGCAAAGATCAGAAAAATGTGGGAATATGTGAATATCGGTTATTCACCGCAGAGGGCCGCAGATCCAAGTCCTATTCACTACGTCGTCCAAAATTAATCATTTAAAAATCCATTCAAAATCCAATGGAGTTACCTGCAGAACCAGTAGGCAAGGCCGCAAATCGGTTATTCACTGCAGAGGACCGCAGATCGGAACATGAGAGTTACTCGTTCCCAGAAAGTAATACAAGGAATTACTTATATATATATATATATATATATATATATATATATATATATATATATATATATATATATATATATATATATATATATATATATATATATATAGATATATATATAGTTTTATGGTTATTGGTATTGGTTAACAAAGTGAAAGTTTATTTATAGGTCAAAAGTATCTGTGATATAGTAGAAGTGAATCTCCAAATTAAGAATGTTGTTACATGTTTTTTTAAATTTAAATATGCTTATACTTGTTTTTTAATTGATAATAATAGTAATATTTGAAAATAAAATTATATTTTAATAACTTTTTGTGATTTTTTTAAATTTTAGCAATTGAGATGTATGAGGAGGTAAATGTTTTAATACTTATAATGGATAAATCATTATATAAATCTACCAACCATACTTACAATGTATTAGTACTTATCAATATTATTATGGCTAGTATTATAGCAATTTACTGTCTCATTGTCCAATTAAATTTAATTGTTTTTCACCATAACCATAAAATTCTTGAAAGCATCTTTTATTTTGTGCATGAACATCTTTGTCTTACTATTTTGAATTTAGTGAAACTTCTCTTTTTTACACTAGAAACCTCATTCTTTGGTCCAATTGAAAAATGTTCCCTCCGCTCCATTAATGACTAAAACTGAAGGATTCTTCTCTCACAGATTATCTTGTCTCTATGTTTTTGACCTTTTGTGTATGCATGTTTTGGATAGTATTTATGTTGTTAATTGTGTGATAAGTGTGAGAGAAGGGAGAAAATACTAAAGAGGAACACATTTGATGCGAGGATATTTTTCAGATTTTTTCTATGCCTACATATGCAACTATGGCTGTGCATTTTCTGGTACTTATGGTCATCAAATCTCAAAACCAAGGTTAGTATTAATTATTGTCTTCTTACATGTCTCTCATATTTTTGTGTTACGGGTTCAAAAAACCGTAAAATTATTTTTGAATTCAAATTTTATTCAGAATTAGAGAGACAACAAGCATTTAATCGAAGGATTCATCTCTAAGACACGGTAATGTAGAGTGCTTTGTTTATATGTTTTCTCTATTTTGTTGGTCTTGTGTGTGTTCAGTGTTGGGAAATGTTTAATTCCTTATTAGTCCCTGCCATCATGGGATTATAGTAATCAAATTGTTCGGTCTTAACATTTATTTAACCTGATTAACCTGCTGAATAACCACATCCTATCATGAATATCCAAACTTTTTGAACAGTATTCCATTTCATGGTCTTATTTGCTTCAAACTAATGCCAACATTAAATCTTAATCATTTTATGTTAATCAAAATATATTTAGTATAATATAAAACCATTGTATAATATAGAACCACAACCGCTGCATGTACGGATGCCACCACCGCTTCCTGCCACAACTGTTAGGTGTCATACAATCTTTTGTTCTTCTGTTCACATGACACCTCTTCTGTTCTTATGTTTACATGTAAACAGAGGTTCCATACACTCTATAGTAAGTTGACAGCACTGCGTCAGACTGTCCTATACTTTTAGAGGGATAGACTCTAACCAAGTTGGAACATGATTTGATCAACCAAAGAGGTATGCTGCTGTAACTAGGTAAGCTTCTGGATCAAGGGCTAGATCTTGAACTAGACGAAGAGAAGTTGGTTAAGGAGAAAATGAATCAAGGAGCGAAGCCCCTCTTCTGTGCTTTAGAGAAAATAGAAGGGAACAAATAAAATAGAAGCGATGAGAGAGCATACTGCTTGCATATATGAAAACTGAAACTTGAAAAGTCAAACTGGAACTCAAATTAGGTAATGAACTGCCTCTTTGATGTAATGAACTGCCTCTCACTGTTTCTCACTATTTTTGTATGACATCGAACTTCTCTTCTGCTTTCTTGATGATGATAACTTCTTTTTGAAAATGGAAGGGGAGAGATAGCATGTTGCCTACATACATGAAATCAAACTAAAATTCAAACTATTTTCAAACTGAAACTCAAACTAGGAAATGAACTACCTCTTTCATTGCTATATGTTTTTAACATGTGAGAGACCTCTTTTGTGTGTGCCTGTGATGTGATCTGCACTGACAACTTATAATTTTAGTAATAATAGTCTAATGAATCTTACCTTGAAATTGTTTAATTATAATTGAAAATTGCAGTTAACTCATTCATGCTAGTAGTGATTTTGGAAGCTCTTTATAAAACCTACTGGCTGTCTGGGTTTTCTATGTGATACGAGGGGGGATGGCGCATTTGAAATATTATGAGGAATTGAAAACGCTTTGTATTCGAATAAGAAAATATAGAGACAAGCAATAGTACCAGATGTACGTACAATATGCATGGGGGTAGCTGCTTCAATGGGATCTTTCATCCTAATCGGGGGAGACATGTGCTCCTGATGGTACCGAATTGTTTGAAATAACATTCCCAGACAAATGGGAAACACAAGGTATGCAGATAAAGCTTGATTCTGCCTGAGCTTGCTTCACTAGATAGCTCAACTGAACCTTCTTTACCTTACCAGATTCTGTCTTAGGTTCCTTCCTAAAAGCCCCAACTTTTTCACCCGAGTCTGTCTGAAAAGGTCCTGACTTACTTGAGCTTGCCTTAATAGAGATGCTTATATCTCAGACTGGAAAATCTCACTCAAGCTATCATGAATAAGCTCTTTCATTTACTATAACCTAAGAGGCGCTCAAGACCAAATAAAGCCCTAAAAATACATTCTTATAAAAGATGATCAAGTATGCATATTTATAAATACAAAGCAAGAAGGAGAAGCACGGATGATAATACAATAAGTTCCATTTGATTTGAACCTATCAACTTACTATGTGATTCATTTCTCATGGAATGATGGCAGTCCTTTCCTAAGGGATTGGTGCCATATACTTACGTTATTCATGTTCTAGGCCTAATCTGGAGGTGATTCATTTCTTTACCCAGCTCGGAATAGATGGGGCATCCTGGACACAACACATTGGTATAGGATTACCTATCTTCTCCTTCTACCACCAGGGAGATGAGTAAAGCGCCGCTAACTGGCATATTTTTTTCCTTTGATGGCTTACTGGTAAGAATAGCTTTAAAATACTATTTTTCAACTTGGCGGAGTGAAAGGTTGTGGTTTACTGCGAAGCTTTGAATTTTGAATTCGTCTTGGCTTATCCCCTAAGTAATAATTCCGTGAAGGTTGTGTGTATAAATTTCTCTGTAGACGAAAGGAAAAATTAGGAATATGATGGTGCTAAGACAACCCATGCTCAAATTTGTTGGGAATTTTTCTGGTAAAATTCCAAAAAAAAATTAACTGAACACAGAGACAATGCTCTGTTTTTCACCAGGATCTTAACATGGGGAAGCTATAACTAATTTCTGAGAACAGAGTATTACATACACCCACAAAAGCTTTGTATTCATTAAGATAAAATGCCTGATACAAAATTCATCCTCTTTCTCTTAGAGGGATTCACCAAAAACATTTCAACAAAATTACTCTGTCTCCTTTTGAAAAGATTTACACAGCTGTGTGTAAATTTTTTTTTTTACAATTACTATTGTAAATAAAAAGAATTCTTACACATGCTGCTGCAATTTTACATTCATATTCAAATAAAAAAAAAATTACATTCACGCTTTGCCGAGCATTTCCTTTCTCTTTACTCACGCGTTGCTACTGCTACTTCATTTCATTACCAAACAAAACATCAAACATTCACGCTGCTCTGTTCTAGTTTTCATTTTGCACTGCTGTGCGTTCCACCCTTGCATTACAAAATGGTCAACTCAAAAAAACATAATACATACGATGTGTATGCAACAAAAAAACCAAAAGAAATTACATTGCGTATATGACCATACTCCCGCACATATTAAAAACATTAAAATTAAAAACATTTACCTATGCCCATACTTCCCGTGAATTAAACAAATAGTAAAATTAAAATTTTACCAACCCTTACTGACCGGAGTAAAATCATTAATAATTTTACTATTAAACCTGACGGTCAAAAAACTTTCACTCCACGCAATATTTATTTGTTGCAGGCCTGTATGCAGCTTTTACTTTAATCAACGACTTTAAACCTTCACTTTAATCCAACGATCATCATTTGATCAAGTCACCTGAACATTATGTCTCGATAAAAAGTGGTTTTGAAAAATGTACTGTGGACGTGTGGAAGATTTTTATTGCATCGGGGGTGATTGAAGGAATACCACTCCTTCCGTAAAAGTGGTCCGATGGAGTCTGGGTGGTTTTCAGTTGAGTTAATGCGCACGACAGTTGCAAATTAATATTTCAACACTCCCCTTTAATTTCAACTGCTGGGCATTTAGTCATACCCAAACACTTCCTCAAAAATTAAAATCTTTTCTGGTCCAATGGCTTTGTCAGAATGTCTGCAACCTGATCCTGAGTCCTGCAATGTTGTAAAACAATTTCTCCATTGCTTACCAATTCCCTGATGTAATGAAACCTTGTGTCAAAGTTGTTTCCTTCTCTTATGAAACACATAATTTTTGGATAATGCAATAGCTGAGCTATTGTCACAAAAAATCACGGTTCCTTTTGCCTGCTCTTGGCCTAAGCTCATTAACATTCTTCTCATCCAAACTGCTTGACATGCTGCTACTGTAGCTGCCACATATTCAGCCTCTGCTGTAGACAATGCTACAATAGGTTGTTTCTTAGATGCCCATGAAATGGCTCCTGAACCCATGTGAAAGACATAATCGGATGTGATTTTCGGATCATCTACACTTCCAGCCCAATCACTATCAGTGTATCCAATTAAATCTGAACATTATGAGATAGTATATAAAATGCCAAATATTTTAGTACCTTTGACATACCTCAGAATTCTTTTTGCTACCTACCAATGTGCTTCTTTTGGCCTCTCCATGAATCTGGAAATTAAACTAACAGCAAACATTATATCCGGCCTAGTTGCAGTCAAATACGTGAGGCTGCCAACTATGATCTTGTACAAACTAGGATCAAAATCCTTACTGCTGTCCTCTTTGCTGAGTTTTAATCCCATTACTGTGGGAGTGATTTTTGCCTTGCTGTCCTGCATATTAAATATGCCCAACACTTCATTTACATATCTTGCTTGTGAGATAAAAATCCCATTTTTATTTTGATCTACTTCTATTCCTAAGAAGTATCTCAGCAAACCCATGTGAGTCATTTCAAATTCTTCTTTCATGACTAATTTGAAATTTTCAATGAGATGATCATCGTTACCTATGAAAATAACATCATCAACATATAACACAATAATCAGAATTTTGCCATCCTTTTCTTTGATGTAGAGGGTGGGTTCTCCCTCACACTTCTCAAATCCATTTTCTAGTAGATAGGAATCTATCCTACTGTACCATGCTCTTAGTGCTTGCTTCAGCCCATAAAGAGATTTCTTCAATCTGCACACTTTGTGCTCTTGGCCTTTCTTCTCACAGCCTAGAGGTTGCTCAATATAAACCTCTTCCTTTAACACTCCATTTAGGAATGTTGACTTCACGTCCATTTGGTAAACTTTCCACTTGTTTTGTGCTGCTATGGACAACACTCCTCTCACGATTTCCATTCTTGCAACCGGTGCGAAAGTCTCCTCATAATCTCTCCCATACTGTTGCTTGTATCCTTTGACAACCAGCCTTGCCTTGTGTCTTTCTATTTTTCCTTCAGCATTACTCTTGGTCTTGTAAACCCATTTAACTCCAATGACTTCTTTACCTTTTGGTAGCTCAACTAAATCCCATGTCTTGTTTCTTTCTATGGCATTAATCTCCTCATCCATGGCTTCTATCCATTTTCTATCTTTAATTGCATCTTCGAAATGAATAGGGTCATCAGCATGACAATATAATGCAAACAAAGAATTCATACCTTCATCATAAATGTCACTTAAATTTCTGAATTTCTTACCTCTTTCATTTGGTGTGCAAGTGCTTGAAGATGCACTTGTATTTCTTCCTTGTGGTGTGCTTGGAGAAGCACTTTCATTTCTCCTCAAGGGTGTCTCTTGCTGTCCTTTTGTTGGTGTTGCTGTCTGGGGATGCATTTCAGCCATCTCTTCATCATCTTCATCATGAGACAAACAGTTTTTAACATTAACTATTTTCTCTATGCTTCCATCCCAAGCTTCCTCCTCAATGAACTGAACATCTCTGCTCACAAAAAACTTCTTGGTGGATGGGATATACAACCTGTATGCCTTGGATTCCTCACTGTATCCAATGAAAATAAATTTGTCCCCTTTGCTGTCCAACTTCTTCCTTAGCTGATCTGGAATGTGTGCATAGGCCACACATCCAAAAACCTTCATGTGGGTGACTCCTTGCTTTCTCCCACTCCATGCATCTTCCAGCACTTTGTTCATCACTGCTTTTGTAGGAAACCTATTCAAAATATATACTACACAGTGTACAGCTTCAGCCCAATAATGATTTGGAAAATGCTTTGCCTTTAACATACTCCTCGCCATATCCATGATGGTCCTATTCTTCCTTTCAGCAACTCCATTTTGCTGCGGAGTGTACCTTGCTGTAAATTGCTTGTGTATTCCATTTTCTCTACAAAATGGTAGGACTTATTTGGAGATATACTCACCTCCTCTGTCAGTTCTCAAAACTTTGATGCGCAGCCCACTTTGATTTTCCACAAGTGCTTTGAAAGTTCGAAATTTTTCAAACACTTCACTTTTGTTCTTAAGGAAATAGACCCAAGTTTTTCTTGTAAAATCATCAATGAATGTTAGAAAATATTGGCTGCCTACTAGTGATGGAGTTTGCATCGGTCCACATAAGTCTGAGTGGACAATCTCTAAGGGTGATTTCGCCCTTATGCTTTTCCCTGATGGAAAAATTTCTCTGTGTTGTTTCCCCAAGATACAACCTTCACAAAGGCTGTCGGGTTTCTCTATCAATGGTAATCCTCTTACCATTCCTTTTCTACTCAACAAGTTATGACCTCCAAAGTTGAGATGTCCAAATCTCAAGTGCCACAACCAGTTTTCATCTTTTGGTACGCTTTGGAAAGCCTCTTGGGTAACTGCTGCAATTACTTCTTTATTTTTCAAATCTGCCCTTATTCTGAGAGGGAACATCCTGTTCCTCATCATCTTCACTTCAACAATACATCTTTTGTTGGGTGCTCTATCCATGATGGTGCATGCATCATTCTCAAAGAAAACATTGTAACCCTTTTGAACAAGATGTACAATACTCAAGAGGTTACATCTCATTCCAAGAACATAATAGACATCTGCTATGGTTTTCTTTTCACCTTTCTTTGTAAATATTTTTACTTATCCTTTTCCCATAACAGAAACTTTACTATCAGTCCCAAGTGTGACATGTGATTTCACATTTTGATCTAAAGTAGAAAACATGGCTATGTTTCCTGTCATATGGTTGCTGCAACCGGAGTCTAGAAACCGTATATCATCACTGTTTCTTTCAGCCATGTTACAAGCTAAAAGCACATTATCTTGGCTGATATTTTCTCTAGTAATATTTGCACTAGATCTATTATTCATATCATGCTGCTTCTTCCTACATTCATTTGCATAATGCCCATATTTTTTACAATAATAACATTGGACATTGGATTTTTTATACCTTTGTCCTTGAGCATGATGTTGTCCACTTTGTTGGTTGCTGCCTTGGCCTTGGTTCTGATTTGAATTGCTGCCTCTTCCTTGAGAATTTGCTGGACTGTTCCTTCCACCTCTGTTTTGGCTTCTGCCTCTTCCTCTTCCAAATGACATCTGGGTCTTGAAGGCTTGCTCTAGAGATGAGTTTTCATTTCTACTCAACCTCTTCTCATGTGTTATTAGTGATGCATGTAGCTCATCAACTGAAAAATTTGAGAGATCCTTTGTCTCTTCTATGGTGGTGACAATCACATCAAAATTTTAGGGTAATATCCTCAATAGTTTCTCCACAATCCTCCTTTCTTCAAGAACTTCTCCATGAGTCCTTATCTGTGTGACCAGACCAATCACATGTGTGAAGAATGAGTCAATATTGTCTGACTCCTTCATGCAAAGATTTTCAAAATCTCTCCTCAGCAATTGTAGTTTTGTTGTCTTCACTTTCTCCATGCCTTGATAGGCTGTCTTGAGAGTTTTCCATGCTTCTTTGGATGTCTTGGCTACTGCTATCCTTGGAAACACACTCTCATGTATTGCTTGATACAAAAATACAAGGGCTTTAGAATCCTTCTTCCTATTGCTCTTCAACAGATCTTTCTCTGCCTGAGTTAATCCATTAAACTCATTTTCATCTCTAGTTCTTCAAACCCATATTCAACTAATTCCCATAAATCTTGAGAAGCAAACAAGGCTCTCATGGTTATTGCCCAATAGTCATAGTTTTTCCCATTAAAGTGTGGGAGCTGAGTATTAAACATACCCATGCTAGTGCTAGTGCTGGTGCTGGAGCCAGCCATTCTTACACTTTAACTATGCTTCAAATTCTTGACTGTATATTTAAAATAACTGACTGTTTCTTCAGCAGCAACACAAAAAACTTTGAGAAATACCTGGATCCTTTTGCCCGAGACTTCACTCTACTGGAGAAGTTGCTGCAATAAGAAAATCCTTCCCTTCAGCTTCTTTGACACCTTCAAAGAGCCTGGACAAGCTCTGATACCACTGTTGGGAATTTTTCTGGTAAAATTCCAACAAAAAATTAATTGAACACATAGACAATGCTCTGTTTTTCACCAGGATCTTAACACAGGGAAGCTATAACTGATTTCTGAGAACATAGTATTACATACACCCACAAAAGCTTTGTATTCATTAAGATAAAATTCCTGATACAAATTTCATTCTCTTTCTCTCAGAGGGATTCACCAAAAACATTTCAACAAAATTACTCTGTCTCCTTTTGAAAAGATTTACACAGCCATGTGTAAATTTTTTTGTTTACAGTTACTGCTGTAAATAAAAATAATTCTTACATATGCTGCTGCAGTTTTACATTAATATTCAAATAAAAAAAATTACATTCAGGCTCTGCCGAGCATTTCCTTTCTCTTTACTCACGCGCTACTGCTGCTACTTCATTTCATTACCAAACAAAACATCAAACATTCACGCTGCTCTGTTCTGGTTTCCATTTTACACTACTGTGCGTTCCACCCTTGCATTACAGAATGGTCAATTCAAAAAAACATAATACATACGATGCGTATGCAACAACAAAACCAAAATAAATTACATTGCGTATATGACCATACTCCCGTACATACTAAAAACATTAAAATTAAAAACATTTATCTATGCCCATACTTCTCGTGAATTAAACAAATAGTAAAAGTAAAATTTTACCAACCCTTACTGACCAGAGTAAAATCATTAATAATTTTACTATTAAACCTGACGGTCAAAAAACTTTCACTCCACGCAATATTATTTGCTCCAGGCCTGCACGCAGCTTTGACTTTAATCAACGGCTTCAAACCTTCACTTTAATCCAACGATCATCGCTCGATCAAGTCACTCGAAAATTATGTCCCGATAAAAAGTGGTTTTGAAAAATGTACTGTGGACACGTGGAAGATTTTTATTGCATCGGGGGAGATTGAAGGAATACCACTCCTTCTGTAAAAGCGGTCCAATGGAGTCTGGGTGGTTTTCAGCTGAGTTAATGCGCAGGGCAGTTGCAAATTAATATTTCAACAAAATTCTCTCTAAAGAAGTCCTTAAGGAGCGAACGTATTTCTGCTAGAATGAGTTCTCCTGATTTTAGGCCAATCAGAAGGGCCACACTTACCTAGATCACACTGATATGGGAATGGAAACACACAAAGAATGGAAACATGCAAAGGGGCACTGAAATCGTTCCCATCTTGCCATACACATGGAAATTCTTATGCCTTGCACAAATATATATGTTTGAAGAGTAAAATTTATAGTAAACAAGTAGATTACCCAACAATATAGGATTTACAGATAACCTATCAACTGGAATGTGTTTGAAACCAATTTCTAGTATTTCCAGTTGAAACCAATTTCTAGAACCTATTAACTCGAAAGCTAATTGAATACAATTTCTAGATCCAAGTTACAAACTATTGTGTAAGATTTTGTGTTCTTCTTCTCCAGCATATGCATATTATACTACCTACTGTTTCGTGAAAAGTTACTAGCTATAGATATAGATTAAGGCAATTTAGCGCTCACGCTTGCCTACTTAGTTGTTGGTTGCAGCGAGGGTATGGTGTTAAGAATCAGGGAGCCGCTATCTCTTTTTTCCTGCTTACGATAGCTCTAGGAAACCCTTCCTCTCACAGTTTGACTGCCACATTATCGTGCTTCAAAAAATCATCGACAACGGCTTCACTGACATACTGCCTGGCTTGTAAAGGATTGGATTGGAACCCTACCCTACACTTTCTGCGAGGACTTCTTTCGTCTCCCACTGGGTTATTTTTCCTAGGAAATTACGAGAAGTTTGAAAGCTTGACTTTGATTCTCAGATAAATAGGAAATAGGTGTAATCACCTACAGGGGAGGCAAACTATTTCCCCCCTATGCGTATTGAGGAAAGAAAACCATCAATCCAATTCATTATCCCCGAAAGCTTGAATGCCAACCTGATGGATGATTGAATGGGTCCTGAACCCCGAAATCTTGAATGCCAGCCTGATGGATGATTCGAATGGGTCCTGATTGAAGAGAATATACCTTCTAATAACGACATTGCAAAGCTTCGCCACTAAACTGTCTCCTTCTAAGATCGCCCTCCTGGATTGATTGGTTTATACTAGTGCAAGAGACCCCGAGTATGCTTTGAGAGATGATAGCTCAGAATACAAAGGCAGAGTATGCTTAGGATATCTTATGAGCTGCTGAAACAAAAGTCATAAACTTAATACCGAACCATTAAATTAGAAACACGTGCTCACTAGTTTCTTCAAAGAACTCATTCTCGTTACACCTCTTAGGTTGAGGTAAAGGCACATGTAGCCCATGCAAATCCTACACGAAACGCTACGACCTTGTTCATTCCGTCGTGGAGTCGATACTTTCATAAATTGGTTTAGCCGACGTGTTCATCAGTGGGTTCTGGGCAAGTGGGCAAGGCTACATTCCAGCGAGGAGAACCTTTTGGTTGTTAATTCTTACATTTTTTGCATTCGTTTAGTTTATGATAAACTTAATCATCATTAAATAGAATATCGCATCTCTTTCATTCCCGTATTTCATGCACAATATAAATAGACTAACTGGCCATTTCTGAAAATGAATCTAGATGTTTTCAATATCTCCCAACATTACATTCAACAATGATTTTGAATAAGTGGAATAGCGTAGCCCTATTCAACTCCCACAAAATTATTTACTTTGTAATTGAGCTATAAAATATTAGCCTGGGTAACACAGGTGGATTAATATTTTAAACTGAGCATTGAATTCATGAAGATCATGATAATTTTATATAAAGGTGAACTTTGGTTCTATGATTTTAGGTGTGAACATTTTGAAAGGCAGTTGCATCCCAGTTCACAGTTTCCAAGGCAGCCTCCTTGCCTTTGTGATTCATTGCTACAGTCCGATTGGACTCATTGCTTGAGTAGCATGCCGCCGTGGAGTCGATGTCTTTACGAAACACTGTTTGAGGAATTTCTTTGGATTTCTTATTTCAATTAATGCCTTTGTAAGGCCTCCATTGCGAAACAGTATCAAATGATCGAGCGAACTTGCTGCAAAATTTGTTCCCAATAGTCTGTGTACGGTTTTACTCACTCATTTAGATGAGGTCTATTTGCAACAACTCAACAAGCAGAGCATGGTTATGGGGTTGCAGGATGTAAGATTTGTTGATGGTGTCTACCAGGGAATTCTTGATAGATTTTAGATTTCACCAGTCTAAACACTTCTGTTATTTTCAACTCCAATCCCCTTTCCTCCCAGCCCTGTTCCAGGGGCTTAGGGAAGGGACTAGCTGTCGTGTAGCTGTCTTGTTTTTGTATTAAACAGCCAACTTTTGTTTTTGTTTTTTATGTTGAGCATGCATGTTAGAATTTTTTTTTTCGTTTAAATGTGTTATGATATTTAGAGTCCTTGTTTTTCCATTGACTGTGCAGCTTTTCTTTATTTATAGAAAAACAGAGTCTAGTTTATAGTACAATATTATAGTATATTATAATTATTTTTTATTTGTAGAGGGTTGTTGAACGCGTGCAGAACTGTGTCTACTGCCTCATTATTTATTTGTACTTACGGTCACTAAAGCCTAGTTAGTATTAATTAAGGTGTTTTTAAATGTCTCTTATACTTTTGTTTTAATGTTATATATTTATTTTTTATTATTGTTTATATATTAATTTTTTTGATTGATTTTGATATTGTGTACCTAACCAAATTATTCGTACAATATTAGAGTATATTATATTTTAAAATGAGAAAACTTTTTTAGAGAGAAGACAAACATTTTCATTATTTTATATTAAATGTCTTTTAATTTTATTCTCTGTATTTTTATTTAAGTTGATATAAAGCTTTCATGTTGTCAGAATGTTAAATATCATAATTATTGTTGAATATTGCATATTTCTTCTTTTCTAAGTATTAAGATCCACCTGCGGTGGCTCTCGATTTAGCTACGGGTCGTTTGGTCTGTGTTCAATTGAATTAAGCGTTTTGGGAGGGGTCTTTTCCTTCCTGCGATGGCGTGCTCTATAAACGCGCAGTTTGGTAGCTGAGTCTCACCCTTGCCGGCGTTTTCAGGCTTGGCGTTATGCTTACATATATCTATGTAACCCTTTTTATTAATAAAAGGTTGGAATTTTTCTGTGGAAAAAAAAAGGTATTAAGATCAAAATTTTTAGAAATTAGTCACAAAGAAGATATTCGTATGACTTCAATTCTAAACATTAAGATTAGTTTTTAGAAGCTAGTCACAAAAAAACCTTGTTGCAATGTAGTCTTTACAATGTATATTGAAGTGAGTTTTTATTAGTAGATTGTTTTTAATAGTGGGATCCATTTTTATTTCATCTTTTTATGACATTTTCTATGAACACTTAAATGAGATTCGAGAGTGAGTGAGTGAGCCTGAGAGTGTGTGTGTTGAGAGAGAGTTTGTGAGACTATGAGAGAATGTGTGTGAGATAGAGCATATGTGTGGGTTTGTGTATGTGATAGATTGGAACACTTGATAGTGTGAGTGTGAGATGGAGAGAGAGTGGCAGTGAGGAAGTGAGAGAGAGGGAAAAAGAGAGTGTGTTTTTAAAAAAAAGTGAGACTAAGAGTGTAAGAGAGAGAGAGAGAGAGACGAAAGTGAGTGGGAGAAAGAGAGAGAAAGAGAGAAAGGGAGAGAGAAAGCGACAGCAAGAGGGCTGAGAGAGGGGGAGAGAGAGGGAGAGAGAGAGAGAGGGCGGGATGGAGAGTGGGAGTGGTAGTGGGAGGGAGAGGGAGAGAGAGAGAGGGCGACGAAGAGAGTGAGAGAGGGGAGCGGAGGGTGGAGAGAGAGAGAGGGAGTGTGAGGGAGAGGGGGAGGGAGGGAGAGGGTGAGGGAGGGAGGGAGAGGGTGAGGGAGGGAGGGCAAGGGAAACAAAGAGAGTGAGAGCGGGAGGGGGATGGAGAGAGAGAGAGTGGTAGTGTGAGTGTGAGGGATAGGGAGAGGGAGAGGGAGAAGTAGAGGGAGGGAGAGGGAGAGGGAGAGGGAGAGAGAGAGAGGGGGGGCGAAGGGATATGGAGAGAGAGGGACAGGGAGAGAGCGACAGAGAGAGAGAGTGAAATAGAGAGAGGGAGAGGGAGGGGGATGGAGAGAGAGAGAGAGATTGGGTGTGAGGGAGAGGGAGAGGGAGAGGGAGCAGGAGGGAGTGGGAGAGGGAGAGGGAGTGGGAGCAAGAGGGAGCGGGAGGGAGGGAGAGAGAGTGGGAGGGTCTAGGGAGAGAGGGGGGGAAAGAGAGAGATAGATAAAGTGGGAGGGTTGCAGGAGAAGGAGGCGGAGAGAGAGAGAGAAGGAAGGAGAGAGAGTGAGAGAGAGGGAGAGAGTGGGAGGGATAGGAAGAGGGAGAGAGCGACATAGAGAGAGGGAGAGGGATGGGGTGGAGAGAGGGAGAGGCAGGGGGTGTGAGGGATAGGGAGAGGGAGAGGGAGCGGGATGGAGAGGGAGAAGGAGAGGGACATGGAGAGGGAGGGGAAGGGGGAGAGAGAGAGATATAGATAGAGATAGAGAAAGAGGGAGGGTTGAGGGAGAGGGAGGTGGAGAGAGAGAGAGGGGGGGGGGGAAGGAGAGAGGGTGAGAGAGAGAGGGAAAGTGAGGGGGGCGGTTATCCCATTCCCTCTCTTTCTCTCCCCCTCTCTCTCTTTCTCTCCCTCTCATTCTCTCCATTACCTTGCCTCCCTTCCTCCCTCCTCCTTCCCCTCCTCCTCCCCCTCGCACTCTCTCTCTCTCCCTTCCCCTCCCGCTCCAACTCTCTCTCTATCCCTCTCCTTCTTAATCCACCTCCCTCTCCCTCTTCCTCCCATTCTCCCTCACTCTATCTCCCTCTCCCTCCCTCTTCCTCTCCCTCTCCCTATCTTGCTCCCGCTCTCTCTCTGTCTCCCCCTACCTCTATCTCTCTCCCTTCCCCATCCTCCCTCCCTCTCCCTACCTCTCCCTCCTCCCGCTCCCTCTTCCTCCCCCTCTCCCTCCCTCCCCCACCCTCCTTCTCCTTCTCCCTACCCCACCCTCCTTCTCCCTCTCCCTACCTCCCCTACCCTCCTTCTCCCTCTCCCTCTCCCTCTCGCTCTCCCTCCCACTCTCACTCTCACTCTCACTCCAACTCTCTCTCTCTCTCTCTCTCTCTCTCTCTCTCTCTCTCTCTCTTTTTCACCCCTATCCCTCTCTATCTCCCCCCTCTCCCCTCTCTCTCTCTTGCTTTCTCTCTCTCTACCTCCCTCCCCCTATCCCTCCACCTCCCCCTACATCTCCCCCTCCCTCTCCCTCACTCTGCCTCCCACTCCCCCTCCCACTCCCCCTCCCTTTCCCTCCCACTCCCCCTCCCTCTCCCTCTCCCTACCACTCCCCTCTCTCTCTCTCTCTCCATCCCCCTACCTCTCCCTCTCTCTATTCCCCTCCCTCTCCCTCTCTCTCTCTATTCCCCTCCCTCTCCCTCTCTCTCCCTCCCCTAGCTCCCTCTCCTTCTCCCTCCCACTCCCTCCCTCCCTCCCTCCCCCTCCCTCCCTCCCTCCCTCTCTCTCTCTGCCTCCCTCCCTACCCCTCTCTCACTCTCTCCCTCCTTTTCTCCTCCCTCCCTCTCCCTCTCCCTCCCCCTCACTCCCTCTCCCTATTTGTCCCACTCTCACTCCCATACTCCCTCTCTTTGTATCCCTCTCCCTGTCTCCCTCTCGCTCCCTCCCCCATCGTCATGCTCCCTCTCTTTCCCCCTCCCTCCGTGCCTCCCTCCGCCTCCCTCCCTCCCTCCCTCTGTCCCTCCCTCCCTCTCTCTCTCTCGCCCGCCCCACTCTCTCTCTCTCTCTCTCACTCTCGCAAATAAAAAATAAATATAATATACTATAATATTGTACTAATATAATAGTCTCTGTTTTTATCGCCGTAGAAATGTACGGAAAGAAAGAAAAGATGCACACTCAAGTTTTCAAGGCAAAAACATAGGGGTAAATTTAATAAGTAAAAAAAAATATTCTAACCTGCACGCTTAAAATAAAAATAAATAAAATAAAATAAAACACCTTATTTAATACTAACTTGGGCCTTGAGCATGGTAAGTACGAGCACACAGATGCAAATAAATAACGAGGCACTACACTAAGGACTCCATTATAATAAACTCTGGGCAATTCCTCTGCTTTGATAGATGACTCTATTAATGAATATCAATTAATATTATTTTTGTTCTTAGGTTATTATTTAGTTTTATTTTAATATTTTAATACAATAACAATAAATGTATTACATGATATCCCAAATAAATTAAAAAAATTTAGTATTTTTTTAAATTTTAATTTAGTTTAAGGTTTATGTTCATGGACTATGCCTAACATTTCATACTTAGCTTATTTTTCATTACCAAGTATTATCTTTATCCTTTATAGAGATGAAAACCCATACATATTCATCATCAACAGCAATTAACACATATAGAATTGCACAATAGTATAAAGGGAGGGGCAACTCCCTGCAATATGAGTCTGCCCGAATCAATATATATAATCTTCACTTTTATAAGTACAAGTTAAATCTTAGGAAACCTCAAATTTACACTTAGCCAAATTTCCAACTTTCAGCAAACTCAGTTGCTAAGCTCGTCGGTGCCTCCGCACGATCGCCGCACAACTCACCAACCCTTCGTTTACCTTGTCGCACGATCGTGTTGTTTGCCCAACTTGGGCACACTTCGTCGTAACCAAGTCACCACACACGGGTGCCTCCACACGAGTCACACCTCCATTCACAACTCCAACACTTCACAGTTTCCACCGTTTCGTCATGCACGGCGCACCCTACCCGGTCGCCCGTCCACACAATCCTTGAGTTCGACATGCATGGCACGCCCTCACCCGTCTGCCCATCCACACGTCCCCCCATTCACCCGTTCGCCCAACTCGTCCACCCGAACTCATTCACCTGAGTCGCCACACAACTTCACCCGGGTCGCCCAACGACCTCACCTGGTTCGCTTGAACGACTTCACCTGGGTCGCCCGACGACCTCACCCGGCTCGCCTGAACAACTTCACCCGAGTCGCCCAACGACCTCACCTAGTTCGCCTGAACAACCTCACCCGAGTTTTCTGCCTAACAACCTCGCTCGAGTTTTCTGCCTAATGACCTCGCCTGAGTTCTGCCTGAATGACCTCACCCAAGTTCACCCTTGCCTAAGTTTTCTGCATGAGTTTCCTGCACGAGTTTTTCACCCAAATTTTCTCACCTGAGTTTCCTGCACGAGTTTTTCACCCAAGTTCGGCCCGTCGTGCCGGCTCATCCACGCACCGCAGAACTCCTCTCATCGAACTCATGTTGGCTGAATGATTGATGGCTCATCTCCACAAACGCTCCACCAATATATATGGGTGGGTGGTGGGTTGTGTCACCCGGCCGACCCACGCCCAAAGCCCAAGCCGACTCGTTCAACATGTTGCCTTCGCCCAAGTGGAGGGTCAGCCCATCCAACTCGTGGGACCACCCTCTCAACTTGACCAACATCGTATAAACTCGCCTCTTGGTTCATTTTGCCGCATTTCGCACAAGTCCTTTGCACACACTTCACATGGTGAAGGTGACCCGGACCACAGGTCCTTACATCAGGGGTCCAGCGGATGGAGATTCTATGTCTATGTATTTCCTTTGGTGATGAATATTACCATGGCCTATAGAAATTGACAAACTTGCACCCTGAGACATCATAAAAAGAGCACTTTCAAACTCAGCACGATTGGGCGAGTGAAGGTACACCAACAACAGTGTGAGCCAAGATTTTCTCATGTAGTCACAGTAGACACATGAATTAGAAATACCTACTACATTAACATTAGAGAGCAACACAAGACAGACGCAGTCATGATGGAGCCACCGAAATAGAACCAATTTTGTCTCAGGTGGACTACTCCATCATTTATATACTCTGCGAAATACATGTTGCATAGAGAAACTACAAGAAAATCCCTTGTTGTTGCAATAGTAACCCATAACATTGTTTACATTAAGTAGCACCTCGCTAGACTGAGGCCCCAAGAAAACCATGTTATAGAACTCATTGAACCAAACTATACAATTCACAGACTGAACCTGGAGGAGAGCCAACTACATAAATAACCTACTGCCTTTTTTAGGCTACCAAAATCCAAACATACCCCACCATCCTTGGACATAGATAAAAATTCCCATGCAGTAGATGAGAGTGCCAAACAATACTAAGACCGAGATAGAAAGAACACACTGAATATAGAATTCTTCTTACAGAGAAACCAGGGATAGACGACCTCCAGAAAAAACAATTCCAGACCATCCCACAACCCTTTTATTATCCCAAATACGACATACATATCGCAAACACGGAGATGAATTAAGACAAGAAATACACTTGATAACACTTTCCATGCATCAAGACAATACAGATGGAGTTGGTGAGTAGCAACTCCTCCTCGAGCTCTCTAGCGCTATGGAGAAACACCACCACAGCAAAACTAACCAACTATACAAGTTGAGGAGAGAAATTCCCACCAACGGAGTCTCTTATGTGGTACCCATATTGATGATTTGTGGTACCCATATTTATTGTTTTGGTGCAATAGACACCTTTCCTTACCCTTAATATTGATTACGTGCTTGGTATTACATGGAAAATTGTTACTTTAGCATATCATGGACAAATTCCATTCTTTGAATAACCTTCCTCATCAAGAAAAACACCTCCAAGCCCTAGGAAAAATTTAATTAGGTTAAAGAAAAATATATTTTTAATGTTAAAACCTACATGTGCATAAAATTTCAGATCGGGCTAAGGAAAAATTGGGTCTACAATGAAGCATATAAATATAGGACAAGTCATTTTCATTTGGAATCACATAAACTCATCCATTCTCCTCTCTATCCTCTTGTTATTAGTTTATACATCTTAAATTACATGTCTTTCTCTAACACATGTAAAGGGTTTGGAGGAATTTATGATTTTCTGCATTGAATTTCTAATGGGAGACTTTTCACTAGACATTGACAAGGTTTAACTTGAAGCTTTGACCTCCTTTAGCCTGGAAATTTTTTATTTCCTGAGGATGAAATTTTATGTGGAGGAGTTGAATTTTTATAGGCACTTTTGAATACTACTAATCATTAACTTTGACCTCTACAAGTTGAAGTTTGACCTCAAAACATTCCTCTCTTATTGACTAGGTTTGACAAAGTTATTTGGGGCTATTTTGACTTCACTTTGAATAGAAATGGAGGTTTAGTCTCTTGACCTTTCACCAAGCATATGTGTTGGTTGTTTGACCGTTGACTTGTGACTGGTTAGGGCATCCATGATTGTTGTTGACTTTGACTAGATTTGAATTTTTGTTTCATCTCTTGAATTTTTTGATATTAGTTGTTTGAAGGTTAAAGTTGTTCGCGTTTGACTCTTGAAGGTGAATTGGATCATTATATTCTCTTTGTTGAAAATTTGATGACTATCTAATAAGAATATGAATTTGAAAGGGTTTTCCCCATTGTGGGTATTTCCTTGGTCTTTGACCAAATCCTGGTGTCTCTAACTGTTCTTGAGTGTCTTCTATTATACATTGCATTGATTGTTCTATCTACAATTTCTATTTGATCATTAAAATATTAAATTTGTTTGAAAGAGATTTCTAATTGAAGTAAATATTTGGGATAATGTGATTGTATCAACATAGAACAGTGGAAAATTAACATGAAATCAAAGCCAAGGTAAAGACAAGCCCAAGGAAACAAGAGACAAGAGCATTAATCTTTGGAAGAAATTGGAGGACCCTATTTAACTTGGTCAATATGTCTACCTCTTCAAGGATTCTCAGAAACTGGGTGACTCATCGAACTATATTTCTTGGAAGATCAAGTTGGAAGTGATATTGAATGAAAATGACATCTTGTAATATGTGGAATGAAATGTTCCTATACCTCCAAAGAATGCTCCTACTGTGTCCAAACTAAGAACAGGAAATATGATCTCAAAGCCAAGAAAAGCCTCATTGATGGTTTTGAAGTTCATTTGCTTGTATATGTTGCAAGCTTAAAGTAGTCTAAGGATAATTATGACAAGTTGGTTGGGATGTATGAGGTAAACACATTCAATCTCATCCTCTCCTTGAAACATCAACTCAAGTACATGACAATGAACAAAGGTGAATCTTTGAAATCATATGTCATGACGGTATCCTGCATAAGGGATCAATTCTAGACTACAGGAGAGGTTATATCTAATGGAGAGCTCACGATGGTGACTCTTCAAGGCCTTCCTCATATTTAGGAAATCTTCATTACTACTATCATCAACAATAATGTACTCCCGACATTTGATCATCTTGTTGGTAAACGCACTCAAGAGGAGACCAGGGTGATTACCAGAGGTAGGAATCAAAAGGATGAAGAATGAGAACCCTCTGCATCTACTGATCAAGACAATATGAGAAAAGGAAAAGGAATATCATCTAGTTTAGAAAATAATCCCCATGAATCTAGCACCTCAAGAAAAGAGCAAGTATAACTAAATTATTTAACTATAAAAAGGATGGTTATTATTGTTGAGAATACTCAGAAAAGAGAAATGATTCAAGATACAAATAGAACAACAATTTAAACTTCAACAATAACATGTTGAATAATAATAGAAGAAGAGGAGATTATCGAGGAAGAGGAGATGATAGAAGAAGAAGGGATGATAGAAGAAGAATATATGCTTTAGATGATCATGAAGAAGGCCATCATGCTCAAAATAGGCCAAGGAACTCTAGGCATGAAAATATGCAACTTCTATCCAAATATGAATATATTTTTATTTTTTGTGTTTCTATTTTTCCCCTCTAGATTCAAAAGATAATTGGCATGTAGTTAGTGGGGCTTCTAGACATTCCTTTGGACATCAAGAAGTCCTCTCAAACCTAGTTGAGAGGGATACCAATTTGAAAATCATCTTTTGACACAACTCTACTCATCCTGTAAAGGGTTTTGGTTCTATCATATTCCATTTGGACTCTGGTGAATCTGATCTCCATGATGTGATGTATGTTTTAGAACTAAAGAATAACATGGTATCTATATTTTGCTTGGAAGACAAAGGAATGAAATTAGACTTCATTAAATGAAAAAACCTCATGGCTAGATGTGATGCAGTTTAGTTGAGGAAGCACTTTGGAGAGTAGTTTGAGGAGGTCATTGATATGACTGTGATCTATTGTGACAACAAGAATGGGATTCCATTGGTAGATAATCCCATATCTCATGAAAAGTCCAAGCATATCGAGATCATGTAATATTATATATGAAACATATCGCAAAGAGGATTAGCGAGGCTCCATCCGATTTCGACTGATGAATAGATAAAATATATACTCACCAAGGCTTTATTGAAATTTAAGTTCTTGGTCTTCATAGAATAGCGTAGAATGATGATGTGGTGCTCCTAGGTAAGGGTCCTAGTAGATCAAGAACTCTAACTGGGCTCTTCCCCCACGTTGAGCTCCCAAGTTTAGGAATGGATTAGTAAGGGATCTTTGGGTGGATGGAAATCTAGACAATATGATAGGATGTGATCCTTACCAATGTTGTAACTCAATCTCACCTATTTTCACTAGGTGATAAGAGAGAGTGTGACCTTTAATTTGATCTTGCTAATTGTCACAGGTCAATAGGATAGACTGTCATCCTTGCCCTTGTAGTTAGTAGATCTCGCTTGTTGTCCTTGGATAAAGGGTGGTAGCTTTAGCTACCCTTTGATGTAAAATTATTGTTCTTTTAAATTAGAGAGTGTTTAGTAGATGAGTAGAGACGATAAGATATGAAATTTTAATTGATGATAATGAAACTTTGGAGATAGGACATATGTCGTAGTTGGTAATTTTACCCTAGCTAAGAGGGAGTGTTAATTTAGTATCTCAGGGAGAAATTCCCTCTTTTGGATAGCCCTCCTAATAAATAAAGACATATCTTAGCCCTTTGAATAATTTTATTTTGTTAAGGAAAATTATATTTTTAATGTGAAATCCCACGTGTAGAAACATTTATGTTAGCGCAAGGACAAATTGGTTCTCCAAGGAAGCATATAAATACAAAACACGTTAATCTCATTAGGAATCACATAAACTCATCCATTCTCCTCTCTCTACTCTTGTGGTTGGTTCATACATCTGAAATTTCAGTTCACTCTATCACAAATGTGAAGGGTTTGGAGGAAATTTTGATTTTATATGTTGACTTTCTACTGGGAGACTTTTGACTAACCATTGACAAAGTTTGACTTTGATTTTTTACCTCCTTGGACTTGGAAATTTTCTATTTCTTAAGGTTGAACATTGACTTTGACCTTTGCAACCTAAAGTTTGATTGTAGAATTTTTCTCTCTTCGTTCACCAAGTTTGGTTGAGTTGTTTGGGGCTATTTTCACATCATTTTGACCAACAAAGCATGCCGAGTTTCCTTCCTTTTGACAAAGCTGATTGGGAGGATGTTTGAATGTTGACTTATGACTCATTAGGGCATATTTGACTATTATTTCATGTTATTGACTTAGACTATGTTGATCTTGGACTCTTTATTGATGTATTGGATCATTATATTCTCTTTATTGAACATTTTACGACTATCTAATAAGAAGATGAATTTGAACAGGTTTCCCCATTATGGCTATTTCCCTAGTCTTTGACCAAATCCTGGTGTCTCTAATTTCTATTGACTATATTCTACTATAGATTTCATTTATTTTTATATATACAATTTCAAGTGATGATTGAAATATTAATTTTTTTTGAAAGATATTTCTAGTTGAAGTAAAGAATTAGGATAAGGTGATTGTATCAACATAGAATAGTGGAAAATTAACATTGAATCAAAGCCAAGGTAAATACAAGACCAAGTAAACAAGAGACAAGAGAAATCATCTTTGGAAGAAGTTGAAGGAGCCTATTTGACATGGTCAAGATGTCTAACTCTTCAATGATTCTCAAGAACTGGGTGAATCATCAAACTTTACTTCTCGAAATATCAAGTTGGAAGTGATATTTGATGTCTTGGAATATGTTGAAGGAAAGGTTCATATACCTTCAGAGAATACTCCTACTGCTACCAAATCTAAGTATAGGAAAGGTGATCTCAGAGCCAAGAAAACTATCATTGATGGTTTTCAAGTTCATTTGCTTGTTTATGTTGGAATCTTAAAGAATTCTAAGCATAATTATGAAAAGTTGGCTGGGATGTATGAGGTCAACAACTTGAATCACATCCTCTCCTTGAAAAATCAACTCAAGGAAATGAAGTTGAACAAAGGTGAATCTATCAAATCTTATGTCATGAGGGTATCTCGCATAAGGGATCAATTGTAGACTACAAGAGAGGCTATATCTAATAGAGATCTTGTGAAGGTGACTCTTCAAGATCTCCCTCATATTTTGGAAACCTTCATTACTACTATAAGCAAAAATAATGTACTCCCGATATTTAATGAGCTCATTGGTAAACTCACTCAAGAGGAGATAAGAATGATTACCATAGGGAGGAATAAAAAGGATGAAGAAGGGGAACCCTTCACATTTACTGATCAAGATAATAGGAGAAAAGGAAGAGGAAGATCATATGGTTTAGAAAGGTCTCCCCTTGAATCTCAGACCTCAACAGAAGAGGAAATATAATTAAATGATTTAACTTCCACAAGCATGTTCATTATGGTTGAGAATGCTCGAAAAGGAGAAATGATTCAAGGTACAACTACAAAAACAATTGACTGTCTATGTCTATGTCTGTGACTATGTCTATATCTATGTCTATGTCTACGTGACTAGGAGTCTATGCCTATCATAGCTGAAGGGACTCTATCCGCATTGCTGGGCATCAAAGATTCCATATACTCCAATAATGGTCGATGTAGAAGGTTGCATTCAAAATCTGGTGTTTATATTTCCAGAATATGGTCCATGGTTTCGAGTATCCATTCAATATGGAAACCGTGAAGGACCCTCACACTTTGATGTGCATTACGAAAGTGGCCATCAAAGAGCGAAGATTTATAGCGTGAATTTGAATGGCAGTAACCAGATCGAGGAAATGAGAGCAAGATTTCCATTATAAGATTCCCTAATCATATTCTTTACTTTATACTTTATTTTCTACATAATATGACTTATCATAATTACATTCTAATGCTTCTTTAGATTTAGATTTATAAGTAGATTAAAAGATTTTGAAACAAGATTTATGAGTAGATTAAAAGATTTTGGAATAAATTTGTGTGACCACAAATCTCCTTATTTAACTGTTAGATCACATTCTGGGAACAATCAATAATATTGTTCCATGATTATTATTACATCTGATGTGATTACAGATCACATCAGCTACCGCCAAGGTTTTATGGGAAGACGACCCGTCAATGATATCCGCTTGTTATACAGTTTCTCGAAAGGGTGTTACAGGAAACTAAGATAGGCATAGACAAATGAAAGCCGATGTCATGAATGTATTTATAGTGGAGAGGAGGGAACGAGAGAGCTGTAATAGTGATATTTGTTGCAACGATGACAGGTATGTTTCTCGTATTAATTTTATATTCATATTCATGATTTATTCTTTAGTTTTGGTTGCATAGTTTAGAGTAGAAGAATTTTCAATCTTCTTGTCCTTTATTTCTACTACATCTCCCCATCCTCTTTGGTTTTTAAATATTTATGCTTTTTTATTGCTCCTTCATTGCATTAATTGCTTATCTACAATGTATCATTAACTCTTCTTAGTTTTTAGTTATTTTCTTTCAATTTTCTTGCTTTGTTCTTGGTCATTATTGTAGGTTTTAACCCTGTACAGAAATTACCTACATACGAATACTAAAACACAGAAAATAAACAATGTGAGAGCATAACACATAAAATGCATATACACAGAGATTTTCCCTTAGATCCCAAAACTGGGACTATCAGCTTGATTTTTCATTATGTTCCTTTCAATGTTACAATACATATTTATACATGCTGAAGCATCTAATACCATGGACCGAAAACCATCACATCCAAAACCATGTGCGAAAATCATGCACAAAACCATAGGTAGGTCTGCGCAACCTAATATAGGGTCCAAAAAACAAAATTTTTCGGGGTGCTACCCCAGATCGAATAGAAGGGGGTTACTTGCACCCCCCAAACCCCCTGTGACCCCTCCCCCCCCGGCTGCGTAATTAGCGCAACGAAAGGGGGGCTGTACCCGCCCCTCTAACCTCCCCAGTTAACTACGTGGGCTAGTTGTGGAAATAATATAACACAACCCAACATTCTCCCACTTGTTGTTTTCTTTCCACAGGGGGCCACAAGAGAGCTTAGTCATTTATACAGCCCTACAACACCCGTTATTTCTCTACACCAAGAGAACTTCTCAGAGCTCATGGATTTTGTCAATGCATCTGCAATATTCTTCAAAGTGTCCACCTTTACCAGCAACACCTTTTTGTCTTCTATCATATCCCTCACAAAGTGATACTGAACATCAATGTGCTTTGTCTTTGAATGATATGCAGGGTTCTTTGCTATGAAAATTTCACTTTCGTTGTCATAGTCTATCCTTATAGCTCCTTATACTAACCCCATACTTGAACATAATCTCTGCAACCAAACTGCTTCCTTGCTTGTATGAGTAGCTGCCATGTATTCTGCCTTTGTAGTTGATAGTGCCATTACATATTGTCTCTTACTCATCCAACTGACTTCACCTCCAAATAGGTTAAACACATACCCACTTGTAGATCTTCTCTGATCCAGATCTCCAGCCTAATTTGCATCAACAAAGCCATGAATATCCAACACTCTGTCCAATCCTGGTCTTCCTTTGTAGCACAAACCATAATCACTAGTGCCATGCAAATACTTGAAAACTCGCTTCACTACTGTCCAGTGCTCCTTCCCTGGTTTTGACGTAAACTTGCTCAATATTACCACTTCATGTGCAATGTCTGGTCTAGTATAGACCATTGCATACATCAGTCTATTGACTGCACTTGCATATGGAACATGGGACATGTCCTCTTCCTCTTCTTATGTCTTGGGACACTGTTCAGTAGATAACTTCACACCTACAGGAATAGGAACCTTCACCGGTTTACTATACTGCATATTAAACCTCTACAGTATTATCTCGACATACTTCCTTTGGTTTAACTAGAGCTTCCTCTTTGCCCGATCTCTTTTAATTTCCATGCCCAAAATATTCTTAGCAGTATTGAGATCTTTCATGTCGAATTTGGAGGACAACTGGGTCTTCAAATCCTGGATAATTTCTGTCATTTCCAAACATCAACATATCATCCACATACAAGACCAGATAAATAACATGATCACCAATTAATTTAAAATACACACAGTGATCTGCTTTGCTTCTGGTGAAGCCAAGTCCCCGTATAAATGTATCAAATTTCTGATACCACATCCTTGGTGACTATTTTAACCCATACAGAGACTTCTTTAACTTGCATACCAAATCTTTCTTACCCTTCATCGCAAAGCCTTCAGGTTGCTTCATGTAGATTTCCTCTTCTAGATCCCCATGAAGAAATGTTATCTTCACATCCATTTGTTCTGCCTCAAAATCAAAAGAAGTAGCAACAGATAAAAGTAATCTAATAGAAGTTACCTTGGCAACTGGAGAAAAAATATCACCAAAATCAATTCCCGACACCTAGGAATAACCTTTTGCTACCAAACGAGCTTTGTATTTCTCCACCTTTCCTTCTGCATTTGTCTTATTTTTGAACACCCATTTGCTGCCAATGGGTTTCCTTCCAGCCGATAACTCCACCAGATCCCAAGCCTCATTTTTGTGCAAAGATGCCATTTCATCAAGCATGGCCTCTTTCCAGAGTTTGCAATCATCTAAATGTACTGCTTCCTTCATAGTTATGGGATCATCATTAGTAATAGATAGAGAAAAATTTGAACATAAAGCAGATGAACTATACCTTTTTGGCTGCCTTCTTTCTCGAACTAATCTTCTCACACTCAGATTTTGTGGCTCTTCATCTTCTGATTCCTCCTCCGTTGTAGAGTTTGATTCTTCCTCCTTAAGCTCAAACTCTATCTTCTCAGGTTCCTTTGGTTGGACTTCATGTTTAATAACATATTTTACCTCTCTGAACACAACATCGCAGCTGTACACAACCTTCCTTGTACTGGGTTCTAAATATTATAACCCTTTAAACCATCCTTATACCCAATAAAGATGCACTTTTCATATTTACTATCCAACTTGGTTCGTTTCTCCTTTGGAACTTGTACATATGCATCACATCAAAATACCCTCAGATGTGAAAGAGAGGGTTTCTTACTAGTCCATACCTCTTTTGGAGTCTTATCCTCCAACATTGATGAAGGTGATATGTTGACTAGGTAACATGTTGTCTCCACCACCTCTACCCAGAATTCTTGTCCTAACCCAACACCATTGAGCATGATTCTTGCCCTTTCCATCAACGTCTTGTTCATTCTTTCTGCAATTCCATTTTTCTTAGGTGTGTATGGAGTAGTCTTCTATCGTGCTATACCACAGTTCTTAAATAATTATTCAAATTCCTTACTGCAAAACTCTCCACCATTATCTGTCCTCAACACCTTTATCTTCTTCTCTGTCTTATTTTCCACCAGAGCCTTAAATTCTTTAAACTTGACAAAGACTTCAGATTTCTTCTTAAGGAAATATATCCATGTATTCCTTGAGAAGTCATCTATAAATGATAGATAGTACATGGACTTACCCAGTGATAGAACCTTCACAGGTCCAAACACATCATTGTGCATAAGTTCTAATATTTATTTCACCCTCTTACCACCAGAGGGTAAACTCACCCAATTCTGCTTCCCATATAAACAATTTTCACAACAATCAAGATCTAGAGAGATATTACTCATACCTTCTACCATACATTTACCATGAAGTATTCAAAGGCCCTTCTCTCCAATATGTCCAAGCCTTTGATGCCACAACATGGTCCTCTCTCTAGAGACCACTAGATTTTTTGCTCCACTTTCAAGAACCACAGAGTTGTTGCACCCATCAATAACAGTGCTACTTTGCAGCTTGTACATAGTTCCAATCCTAACTCCCAGCATCAATATCAGTGCTCCCCGAACTATATTGCATGTATCCTTCTCGAACACTATTTTTACAACTGCATCATCTAGCTTGCTTAGAGGAATCAGATTTTTGGCCAATGCAGGAATATGTAGAACACCTGGAAGTGTTCTAACCCTTCCACCTTGAAACTTCAACTTTACTTTTCCACGACAAACAATTCTAGCCTTCCTATCATCCCCTAAGAAGAAATCGTCACCATCGTATTTCTCATACTTGCAGAACCACTCTCTATGGCGAGTGAAGTGAAAGGATGCACCTGAGTCAATCAACCATGCCTCATGATCTACAAGTGTGCTTGAAGAAGCCAAGTACACATCCCCACCTTCATATGAGGTGGTTTTTGCCTCTGTAAAAGGAGCATCATTAGATCCCTTTCCTTTATTAGGAGCTTTAGATTTACAGTCCCTTTTGTAGTGTCCTTCCTTTCCACATTTCCGGCACACCACCTTTATAGGTTTTCCTAGAGATTTAGATCTCCCTCTAGATTTAGATCTCCCACTCGATGACTTATATTTGTTTCTGTTCTCTGACTGTCCTCATACAGACAAGGTATCACCATTCTGCCTCTCATCACCTCCGTCAGCAAGAATGAGACTATTTCATCAAACTGCAAGGCAATTGTATTGCTACCTATTGCAATAACTAGACTATCCCATGAATCTGGTAGAGAACACAACAAACTGATGCACTTATCTTTATTTGAAATTTTAATATCAACAGATAATAACTGACTTACCACAGTATTAAATGCATTCATATGCTCTGTCACCGAGTCTCCATCTTTCATCCTCAGGTTATACAACTTTTTCCATAGGAACAGTTTATTCACCAGAGACTTAGATTGGTACAAAGTCCCTAATTTGTCCCACAAAGCCTTTATCGTAGCTTCCCCTGATACATTCAGCAATGCTGAATCTGATACACACAATCATATTGTTCTCTTTACCTTCCAATCCAACTTCTTCCATTCTTCATCGGACATTCCCATTGGTTTAGTACCCAGATCTATCATGATCCACTAATCTTTATCCACCAACAGATCCTCCATCTTGAGTTTCCACAACTAAAAACTCTGACCATTAAATTTCTCGATCTTTCCACTACTCACCATCTTCTTTCACCATCAGAATGGATCTCGCATATCTCCCACTGAACAGGGTCTACCAAAGGCCCAAGTGAAACCCCTCAGCAACAAAGGTGTCCCCTTGAAGCCAAATCTTCTCTGATACCAAATATAGGTTTTAACCCTGTACATAAATTACCTGCATACGAATTCTAAAACACAGAAAATAAATAATGCACGAGAGCATAACACATAAAACACATATATACAGAGATTTCCCCTGGATCCCAAAATAGAGACTACCAGCTTGATTTTTCATTATGTTCCTTTCAATGTTACAATACATATTTATACATGTTGATGCATCCAATACCATGGACTGAAAACCATCGCGTCCAAAACCATGTGCAAAAATCATGCACAAAACCATAGGTAGGTCCGCCCAACCTAATATAGGGTCCAAAAAAAAAATTACAGGGCACTGCCCCGGACCCCATAGAGGGGGGTTACCTACACCTCTCAAACCCCTTGTGACCCCCTTTCTATGCAATTAGCGCAACGAAGAGGGGGGCTCTGCCCCCCCTGTAACCCCCCGGTTAACTACGTGGGCTAGTCGTGGAAAGAATATAACGCAACCCAACACTTATTGCATTATTTATTATTAATGATGTTTTTAGATCTTTTTTTTCTCTAGTTTTATACCCAATTCCATTAATTACTGATAAATAATATTTTTAGATCATTTTTCTTTAGTGTTATACCCAATTCCATTATTCCTCTTCATCTTTTCTTCTCACTCTTCTCCCTCGGCTACTCCAGTTATACAACAAACAGATCAACACTCCTTTATTTAAGACAGTTATACAACAAACAGATAAATTCTCCTTTATTTAAAACTATTATACAACAAACAGATCAACGCTTTTTAAAATGAACGAAACAAAAAAAACCTCTCTCGCTCTCTATAAGTGAAATATATTTTTTCTTTTTCTTTTAAATATGAAGGCCAATTTAATTTAGAGATGGGGAAAAGATTTAATTCACAATTTTTCCTCTGTCTCAAAATTTCACTGACCATCATTCTATTCCTTAAACCATGACCAACTATATTTATCCATTTTACTGACCATTGTTCTATATCTTAAAGCATGCCTGTTTATCTTTGTTCATTTACATAGGTTCTTTTTGTTACGACTACCACTTCAACATTTCATTCTTATTTCCTTATTTTTATTATTTTTATTTTTTTTACACCGTGGTTCATGGACACTGGGTGGCCGTTACATCCACGAGAAAATCTTGGTAGATCAACCCTGAAGGGAATCTTTTAATGCTCATCGGCCAAACTAGTAGAGTCGAACCCCAACGGCTTCGAGGAGAATTGATCCTCTGACCTCCACAATAGGGACTCAACCAGTTCAGCTTACCCTTTGTGATTTTTTAAATATTTAGTTTATTCTATAAAAACTTATATTCAATTATTTTATATATAGTAAATTAAATTAATATCATATAATTAAATTTATTGTTCTATATTTCATAGTATTTTATTTATATCATTTATATTTATATGGTTATTAGTGAATGGGATTTTTTAGTTAATTATTATATTTGAACTATTTAGTTTTATTTGTGTTTATATAATTATTTGTTGATTTGAAATTATATATTAATGGAAATAATATTTTTGTGAATTGAATTTTTTTTACTTATCATTGATTGTTTGTAATGTGAAAGGATATATTTGTATTATTTTATTATATGTAATTATTTATCTTTTGGAAATTGGATGATATAAGATAATTTATTCATCAGTAGAGTTCTTGAGTAGAATTGTTTTATTTTTATAAGATATGTGAAATGGATGTGTTTGTTTAATTAAATGTGAAAATGGCTTAGTTTTTTTTTATAAATATACCCATAAATTGTATTTTTTTAAGATATGATATATTTGTTAGATGACATGAAATTGATATTTATGCATCTACATTATTTTTATTTATAATGATATGTATATGTTGGTGTATTTTATGTGTTTTTGAAATGAAAGCAATTTTTGTTATTTTATGCTATATGATGTTATGTGTTTTCTAATTAGATTATATGATGCATTCAAAGATAATATGATGTTGACATTTTTGCAGAGAGGGGGAGGAGGCAAGAGAAAGAAAGAGGGGGGAGAGAGTGGGAGATGGAGACTGGGAGCGAGAGCAAGGGGGGAAGAGAGCGGGAGAGGTGGAGGATGAGAAGGAGACGCAAAGAGAGAGAGAGGGGGGGGGGGGGAGGGAGAGGGAGAGGAAGGGAGAGAGAGATTAAGAGAGAGAGGAGAGAGAAGGAGAGAGAGAGGGGTAGAGAGAAATAGGGGGAGAGGGAGAGGGGAAGTAGGAGAGGGGAAGGGAGAGGGGGAGGGTGGGGTAGGTGAAGAGAGAGAGATAAGGAGATATAGAGGGAGGGAGAAGGAGTGAGAAGAGAGGGTGAGGGGAGGTGGGAAAGAGAGGGAGGGAGGGGGAGAGTGAGAGGAGGGAGGGTGAGGGGCAAGGAGACAGATGGGGGTGGAGAGAATGGGAGAACAGGAGTGGGAGGGGGGCGAGGGGAGTGGGAGAGGGATATAGAGAGAGAAGGATAGGGGGAGAGAGAGTGGAAGAGGGAGAGGGGAAGGGGGAGGAGGCGGTCAAGAGAGCAGGAGAGGGAGAGAGAGAGATATATACATAGAGAGAGAGGATATAACTTCATACTATCATAGAAAATAATCCACATGACATTGTAAGAATAAAACATCATTATCCTTACATTGAAAATTTCTTGTAATAAATAAAAAATAAAATAAAATATCGAGTTTTATATCTAATGTAGGACATTTCCTAAACAATAATACCACCATAGAACATTGAAATACATTGCTTAAGTCTTAATTCCAATATGCATCTTCTTGTTGATTTCCAATTTCATGACCAACAATGTTGGGTGTGGAGCCTGATTATCTTCTATACTCAAAGGTATCGCCACATAGGACCCCAGCTCGAAATGGGGGCGGCAACACCGCCCGTAAAATGTTCGCTGCAGGGGGGGTCCAGGGGGGTTTCGGGGGCAGCGCCCCCGAAGCTAAAACCAACTGTAAAATTACCTTGTAAAAGTATAGTAATTTCTAGTCAATCTGGGCCGTTCATTAGGCGGATGATCTGACGGTAGAACTTATGTTTAGTTTAGGGTTTTTTGCCCTAGAAGGCAACCCCTATCTTTGTATGAGGGTATTGTATTTGAGGCTGTGTGATAGATGTGTATTCTGTGAGCGAGGAATAGAGAGGTGAGACTGTGAGAGAGAACAGAGGATATTACAACGGATTTGCTGTAGGTTGTGTCTCTTCATTTTGCTGGATAATAGAAAGGAAGGACTGGTTGTTCGGGGTGGACGTAGCCCAAACTGGGTGAACCACATATATCTGTGTCTCTCTTGTTTTGTGCGTTTTCTGTGTTTATATTTCTGCAATATTTTATGTGTTCCATTGCTCCGTAATATATAATTTTATAACAACTGGTATCAGAGCCGAAGGTCTATTTGGCTGATAAACTCGCAGGAAAGAAGGGTTCCTGGTTCAAGTGGGAGCAATGGCGGAAGATGGTAAGTTTAGGGTCGAGAAATTTAACGGCCAAAACTTCTCGCTGTGGAAGATGCAGATGGAAGATTATTTGTATCAGAAAGATCTATACCTACCATTGGGCGGAAAAACAAAGATGCCGATGGGTATGAAAGACGAAGAATGGAACCTTCTCGATAGAAAGGCACTTGGAACAATACGGTTGTGCCTTGCTATGTCAGTCGCCTTCAATATTTCGAAGGAAACCACGACAGAGGGTTTGATGCAGACGTTGTCGAAACTATATGAAAAACCCTCGGCCTCAAACAAGGTATTTCTTATCAAACGGTTATTTAATATGAATATGTCGGAAGGTGGATCTGTTGCAAACCATTTAAATGATTTTAATACAGTTACAAGTCAGTTAAGTTCTATAGGGGTAAACTTTGATGATGAAGTTAGAGCTCTGTTATTCTTGTGCTCATTACCAGAAAGTTGGAATGGTTTGGTAATGGCCATTAGTAACTCCGTTTCTGGATCTAGTACTTTAAAGTTTGATGATGTTGTCGGTGCTATCCTTAGCGAGGAAATGCGACGAAAAAGCTCCGGTGAGACATCGGGAAATGATTTGAGTGCAGAGTCTAGAGGAAGAAAAATGGAAAGAGGAAAGAGCTCAGGATATCGCAGTAAATCAAGGAAAGGCAGATCCAAGTCCATATCGGGGATAGTGTGCTGGAAATGTGGAAAGAAAGGACACCTAAAGAAAGACTGTAGATCTCGGAAGGGAAAAGAAGGATATGCACAGCAAGAAAACAATCATGAAGCAAATGTGACAGGTGAGGTGTCACAAGATGCTTTGATTCTTTCTTTCAAAAATATTACTGATTCCTGGGTGGTAGATTCAGGGGCTTCATTCCTTGCCACACCTGATAAGAAATACTTTCATGACTATGTTCAAGGAGATTTTGGACAAGTTCGTCTAGGTGATGATAAACCCTGTAAAATCGTTGGAATGGGTAAGGTTCTTGTCAAACAGTAGAATGGAAACCAATGGCTATTAAAGGAGGTAAGGCATGTTCCAGATCTAAAGAAAAATCTGATTTCAACAGGGCAGTTAGGCGGTGAAGGTTGTGTGACAACTTTCACAGATAAAGCTTGGAAGGTCACCAAAGGAGCCCTGGTAATAGCAAAAGGTGAAAAGGTTGGTACATTGTATTTATGCAATGGTATTTCTAACTCTGTTAATGCTTTAACTTCCAAAGGAGCAGATGCAGCATTATGGCATCATAGGCTCGGACACATGAGTGAAAAGGGGATGAAGATTCTTCACTCAAGGAATTTGTTGCCAGGTTTGAAGAATGTTGATTTGGACTTCTGTGAAAATTGCATTTATGGAAAACAGAAGAGAGTCAGATTTCTCAGAGTTGGGAAAGAAAACAAGAATCAAAAATTAGAGCTTGTGCATACAGATGTATGGGGACCTGCTCAGGTATCATCTCTTGGTGGCTCTCGTTATTATGTTACTTTTATTGATGATGCAACTAGAAAAACTTGGATTTATTGTATTAAGAATAAATCTGATGTATTTGATACTTTCAAGAAATGGAAAGCTTTGGTTGAGATTGAGACAGGAAAGAAATTGAAGTGTCTTAGATCAGACAATGGAGGTGAATATTGCAGCAAAGAGTTTGATAGGTATTGTTCAGAGCATGGAATTCGCAGAGAGAAGACAGTTCCAATAACACCACAAGAAAATGGTGTGTCAGAAAGGTTGAACAGAACAATCATGGAGCGTGCAAGGTGCATGAGATTGCATGCAGGATTGCCTTTGCAGTTTTGGGCAGATGCTGTAGATACTGTTGTTTATCTAATAAATAGAGGGCCTTCAAGTTCCTTGGATGGTGGTGTTCCAGAGGAAGCATGGACAGGTAAAAAGGTAAACTACTCTATTTTAAAGCCTTTTGGTTGTGAGGCCTTTGTCCATATTGATAAAGAAAATAAAATGAAACTTGAGGCAAAGTCAAAGAAATGTACCTTTATTGGATATGGTGTTAATGATTTTGGTTATCGCTTATATGATTACGAAAATCACAAAATCATTAGGAGTAGAGATGTAATATTCAATGAAAAGGTCTTGTATAAGAATCAGTTGCAGGAAAAGAAACAGGAAAAGGAAAACAAGGAATAAGCAGTTTTTGATGAAATCACTGAAAAAGTAAAGGTGCCTGAAAATAATAATAATCAACAACCACAACAACAGTAACCACCACAACAACAACAGGCACCCGAAACACCTGAAAGTGGTGTTAGAAGATCTACCAGGATAAGTAGACCCCCTGAACGATACTCTCCTTCATTATATTATTTATTGCTGACTGATTCCGGTGAACCCGAATGTTATGAAGAAGCAATGCAGGTTGAAAGCAGGAAGAAGTGGGAGGTAGCCATGGAAGAAGAGATGGACTCCTTAATGCATAACCAGACTTGGGATTTAGTCATGTTTCCTGTAGGAAAAACGACATTGAAGAATAAATGGGTTTACAGGCTGAAGGAAGAAGATAGAGGAAAACAGAGGTATAAAGCTAGACTTCTGGTGAAGGGGTTTGCACAGAAGAAAGGTATTGATTTTGATGAAATATTTTCTCCTGTTGTTAAAATGACTTCAATCAGAACTATTTTAAGTCTTGTAGCAGCTAAATATTTTCATCTTGAGCAGTTAGATGTAAAGACAGCCTTTCTCCATGGGGATTTGGAGGAAGAGATATATATGCAGAAGCCACAAGGATATGAGGTGAAAGGGAAGGAGAAACTAGTGTGCAGGTTGAAGAAGAGCTTGTATGGCTTAAAACAGGCTCCAAGGCAGTGGTATCTAAAATTTGACAAGTTTATGTCTAAACAAGGTTATACTAGATGTCACTCTGATCATTGTGTTTATTTGAAAAAGCAAAATGATGGAAGCTATATTATATTGTTATTGTATGTAGATGACATGCTTGTTGCAGGATCTAACATGCAGGAAATAAATGTGCTCAAAAGAAAATTGGCAAATTCATTTGCAATGAAGGATTTGGGAGCTGCAAAACAAATCCTTGGTATGAGAATAACTAGAGACAGGAAAAATCGTAAATTAACATTGTCTCAGAATGAGTACATACAAAAGGTGTTGAAAAGATTTAACATGCACAATGCAAAACCAGTTAGTACACCTTTTGCTAGCCATTTCAAACTTAGCAAGGAAATGTGCCCAAAGACCCAAGAAGACATGGATTATATGTCTAAAGTTCCATATGCATCAGCAGTTGGAAGCTTAATGTATGCAATGGTCTGCACAAGGCCTGATATTGCACATGCAGTGGGAGTTGTAAGCAGGTACATGAACAATCCAGGAAAGGAACATTGGATGGCAGTGAAATGGATTCTCAAATATTTGAAAGGTACCACAAATCAAGCATTATGCTTTGGTGGTTCAAACATCTCCCTACAAGGATATGTTGATGCAGATATGGCAGGTGACAGAGATAACAGGAGGAGCACTACAGGATATGTATTTACTGTTGGAGGAACAGCTGTCAGTTGGGTTTCAAAAATCCAAAGTGTTGTTGCACTTTCAACAACAGAAGCAGAGTATGTTGCTGCTACAGAGGCTAGTAAAGAAATGATTTGGTTACAAAGGTTTATGGGTGAATTGGGTAAGGAGCATGATATGGGCACGTTATACAATGATAGCCAAAGTGCCATTCATCTTGCAAAGAACTCAGCGTTTCATTCCAGGACTAAACACATACAGCTCAAGTATCATTTCATACGATCAGTGTTGGAAGATGGAGAGTTGAAGCTGGAAAAGATACACACTAGCCAGAATCCTACAGATATGCTAACAAAATTTGTAACCAGGGAGAAACTGAGAATATGCTCAGTTTCAGTTGGTCTTCAAGGATGACGATGAAGATGAGAAATAGCTAGGTCCAAAGAGGAGTCATTGTCCAGCAAATGGACCAGTGGTGGAGTTGCTACAATCAGTCTCCAAGTGGGAGATTGTTGGGTGTGGAGCCTGATTATCTTCTATACTCAAAGGTATCGCCACATAGGACCCCAGCTCGAAATTGGGGCAGCAACGCTGCCCGTAAAATGTTCGCTGCACGGGGGGTCCAGGGGGGTTTCGAGGGCAGCGCCCCCGAAGCTAAAAACAACTGTAAAATTGCCTTGTAAAAGTATAGTAATTTCTAGTCAATCTGGGCCGTTCATTAGGCGGATGATCTGACCGTAGAACTTATGTTTAGTTTAGGGTTTTTTGCCCTAGAAGGCAACCCCTCTCTTTGTATGAGGGTATTGTATTTGAGGTTGTGTGATAGATGTGTATCCTGTGAGCGAGGAATAGAGAGGTGAGACTGTGAGAGAGAACAGAGGATATTACAGCGGATTTGTTGTAGGTTGTGTCTCTTCATTTTGCTGGATAATAGAAAGGAAGGACTGGTTGTTCGGGGTGGACGTAGCCCAAACTGGGTGAACCACGTATATCTGTGTCTCTCTTGTTTTGTGCGTTTTCTGTGTTTATATTTCTGCAATATTTTATGTGTTCCATTGCTCCGTAATATATAATTTTCTAACAAACAAGAGGTTATTCAATACTCAAAACGAAACAAGAGGCATAAGGTTACTCAATTTTCTAAGAAAACATATTTTCGATAGCTCTATAAATTTTGTATATTTTGAATTATATGTCCCAAAAAATCATTCTTAGTGGTTCTCTATATTATTTTTTTTAGAAGAAAAAATCTCTTATATATTGTTATTCATATTAAATCATGGACACATTATATTTTTCATTTTACTTGGATAAATTATAGTTCCATTTTACCATTATCATGGCAACAACTTCATCTAGAACACCAGTAGGCTACTAATCTTGGTCTGAGGAGAACAATTACAAAAAACATTAACAATATATTACAAAAATAGACATAATCCTATGCTAGTTCTAAGGAGTCTTGCTACAATGATACATCCTTCTTGGTTTTTTAAAATGATAAAAATTTCCTTCTATCTTGCCATTAATTAATATTATATTCCTATAGCATTCTCTCTTTTCTTTAACTTCTTTTTCCATTTTTTTTGCTGGAACTCTCTATTGAGCAACATTCAAATTTTAAGGGATAGTATTAATTTCAAATGGAAGAGCATCTATTCACCTAACCCTTTAAATATGAAAGGTTATAAAAAATATTATACTTCTATTGACAAGTGTATATTAAACAAACCCTTCATAAAAATAATGTCAAAATGAAAGTGTCCTAAATTTTTATAATCTTAAAAATTTAAAGAGTGACAACATTAAAACCCTATAAAATCTCAACAGAACTTAGTAAAGGACTATGGCTATATTTTTCCTGAAATGCATAAAGAAGCATCCACAGAGTGAATTTCCATTGAACGCCATAGAAGAATGTGCAATCTGCGAGCTAAGTCATGAAAACACTTCATGTCCCTCCTTGCTAGGATTGAAAGCGGTTTTTCAAGGGAGAAGTGAATAGATGGACCAAATGTATTTTATGGGATCCAAAAATCCATGGCAACCTTGGCCACAAAATGTAAATCAAGGTATGTTTCCATACCCATCTCAGTATTTCAATAATTTTAATATGGATCTTCAGTCTATGCCTTATCCACCTATGTGGCCCCAATATTAGTTTCCACCCTGGTAGCAGTGGGCTCCTCAAACTAGTTTGAATTCTTCATGGACTTCGAACAAGCATGGACCTTCTCCTCCTGGGTAGTTTCCCCAGTTAGTACCAGAATAGAAACTTCAGTTTCCCTCTAATGTGCCTCCTAATAATCAACCCGTTCATCCCCAACTTCCTATCCAATCCAATCCAAATCCTAACAACAAAAGGCCTCAGCAAGTTGACACCCTCAACCTACCTTCATAAAACATCTCCATCGCGGAACTTTACGAGATGAATCTAAGGTCTGGGAGGGTAGTAGATGCTCAACCCTCACCTATTATTATTGAACAGGTTGGCAGTGAGGAAAAAGAACCAGTTGAAGAGGAATCGAACCAAGTTAGTAAAAATCAGACATCTCCTCACCCACTGATTACTCAAGAACACCGAGCTGACCTGCCTTATCCAGAAAGATTTACCTTGACTAAACAGATCCCTCAAGCTAAGTTTGAATTGTTAGGGGAGTTACAATAGCCGTTTGTCAATATTCCCCTGTTACAACCTATGAGGGACGTACTTATATATGCAAAAAATATCAGAGAATATTGCCCTAAAAATCCTAGAAAGAAATCAATGGACACACTCACCATTCATGTGATGGTAAAGCTATCAGACTTTATGATGGGAAAAGTTGTGCCTGTGAAATATGGGGATCCTGAGAACCCAATTCTAATTGTGCAAATTAATGGAGTATAAATTCCAAATGTGCTGGTAGATTTGGGGGCTAACATAGATGTCATCATTGCTAAAGGTATGCATGCACTGGGTCTTCGAAAATTGAAACATACACCTACTATGTTAGAGTTGGCTAATCAATCTACAGTCAAGCTGGTAGGGAAGTTGGAGGACATTTAAATCTCAGTTGATTCATGGCATTACCATGTAGATTTCCTAGAGCTACAAATGCAATCCCCAGTTGGTGCCCATCCCTTGATTTTAAGAAGATCATTGTTGGAAACCACAGACACATACATTGGGCGTCATTTTAGGCTTATGGTTATCTCAAATGGGCAGGTTACTAAAAACCTTGTGTTATACCCTCCTGCAAACCCTAGCTCATCAGTGAAGCCAGTTGGCCGCAAGAAACCTCTACCAAGGGAAGAATCTGAACCTAAAGATGAGGAATTAAGATGATTCCTTACTATTTGGAAAGCCCTTCAGCTGAAAAGAGAAAAAAAATATGACACAATTACCACTTTCATTAGTGATCCCTATTCTATTTCATATTCAAATCAACAAATTCTAGAATCTATCTTAAGTTGTGAAACACAAGAAAATATTGAAACAACAGATGGATGTGAATAAATCCCCACAATTGTGTCCCATGACAGTGTGTCTCTGGAGATACAGCCCAGGGAGACCCTAAATATTAATCTAGATTTGTCAGAATCCCTGACAAAACAACTCCTAGATGTTCTTCAAAAACACAAAGAAGCCATTGCCTAGGACTACACAGACATGAAAGTGATTCCTGCCAATTTATGGACCCATAATATATACATCAGAGAGGATTGTTGCCCTGTAAGACAACCCCAGAGGAGAATGAACCCCGCTCTGAAAAACATTGTCAAGGAAGAACCTCAAAAGCTACTTGATGTAGGATTTATTTACCCCATTTCAGATAGCCAATGGGTTTGCCCATTGGTGATTATTCCCAATAAAAATGGTAAATGGAGGATATACGTGGATTACAGAGAATTAAATAAGGCAACACAGGAAGACCATTTTCTGTTACCATTCATTGATCAAGTATTAGATACTTTGGCTGGGAAGAATTTCTTCTCCTTCGTGGATGGATTTAGTGGGTATAACCAAATCCAGATAGCTCCCGAGGATTAGGATAAAACCACTTTCGTGTGCCCTTGGGGAACTTTTTCATACGGGTCCTCCCTTTTGGTCTTTGTAATGCAACTACAACATTCCAAAGGGAAATTCTAGGGATTTTCTCTGATCCGGTAGATGACAATGTTGAGATTTATATGGATGATTTTACTCCATATGGGGGCTCATTCGAGGAAGGGCTAGCAAATCTAGAAAAATTTCTTGAAAGAAGTAAATGGACACTTGTCTCTTTGAGCATAGTAAAATACCACATGATGATGGAAGAAGGAATAGTCTTGGGACATTTACTTTCAGCTGCTGGAATTTGAATGTATCCAGCCAAGATAAAGGTAATATTTCATTTCCCAATACCTAAAACACCCACGCAGGTATGTAGCTTTATCGGTTGTGCTGGTTATTATAGGTGATTTATAGAAACTTTTGCTAAGATAACACATCCACTTTTTCAATTGCTAACAAAAGATGAAATTTTTGTGTGGATAGATGATTGTGATGCAACCTTTGTGAAAATCAAGGAACTTGTCTGTAGAGATTTGATCCTTCGAGGGCTGGACTAGACATTACTATTTCATATTCATGCTGATGCCTCTCAGACAATAGTTGGGGTAGTTTTGGGATAGCAAGTGGACAAGATGCCATATGTAGTTTACTATGTTACTAAAAACTTGGCTCTTGCCAAATTAAAGTACATAGTGACTGAAAAAGAATTTCTCGTTGTCATCTATGCCATCAACAAGTTTCGGCATTATATTATAGAGTATCCCACCATTGTACACATTGATCACGTAGAAATTAGGTATCTAATGAATAAACCCATTACTCTTGGTTGTATTACAAGATGGATGTTGTTACTCCAAGAATTTGATATTACCATAGCAGATAAACCAGGAAAGGACAACGTGGTTGCTGATTTTCTATCTAAACTAGATAATGATACTGAAGGTACACCCATAGAAGATAGTTTTCCAGATGAGCATATCTTTGCAATTTCTACTAACACTCCATGTATGCAAATATTTCTAACTATCTTGATACAGGGAAGGTACCTCGTCACTTCTCATACAGGGAACAATGGAAAATTATTCATCATAACATTTGATATTCATGGATGGCGGGGTACCTTTTTCACATAGGGGTTGATCAATAAATCTAGCACTGTGTATCTGAGGATGACATCTATGATATATTCAAGGCTGCCAATGATGGCCCTTGTGGAGGGCATTTCGTAGATAAAAGAATAGGCCACAAGGTGCTACAAATGGGTTACTATTGGCCTTCCATCTTTCATGATGCTCGTGACTATGTCCGAATATGTGATAGTTGTCAATGCATGGGGTAGCCTGAAAAATCAGATGAGTTGCCATTGCAGCCCCAGGTAGTCCTTGAACCTTTTGGGAAGTGGGAAATTGATTTCATTGGACCTTTTAACCCACCTTCTCATCAAAAGGTTCACATTCTGGTCTGCACTGATTGTGTGACTGAGTGGGTGAAAGCAAGGGCTGTTGCGAAAGCAATAGAACAAGGGGTTGCAAATTTTCTTTTTGAAGACATTTTTGCTCAATATGGTACTCCAAAGGATATCATTTCATATGGAGGAGTACAGTTCACATCCACATGATAGAAAGGGTTATGCAGAAATATGGGGTCAAACACAGGGTGACAACTCCTTACCACCCCCAGGCGAATGGACAGGTCGAAAGCATAAACAAGGTATTGGAAAATATCTTGACAAAAACTGTAGCAAGCCATCATCGGGATTGGTCTCAGAAACTTCCAGAAGATCTTTGGGCATACAAGACAACATGGCAGAATACAACTAGAGTTTTACCATTTGAGTTAGTCTATGGGAAATCCCCCTTGTTTCTGGTAGAACTTGAGATCAACATGCTCAGAACAGCTTTGGAAGTAGGATTAGATCTATTATAGGCCTAGAAACACTGGCTGGAATAACTCAACGAGTTAGATGAAATCCGTTCAGTGGCCATGCAGAAAACTACTGCTATTCAACAACAGAGAATGAATGGCATGATAAATTTATCAAGAACAAAGTTTTTCATACTAGAGATTGGGCCCTGCTCTATGACTCCTGTTTCAAATATTTTAAAGGGAAACTTCACACACACTGGATGGGACCCTATGAAGTGGAAACTGTGTTTAACAATGGGACAGTCAAATTGGTTACAATAGATGATACTCGTACTTCTTTCTTAGTGAATGGACATCGTCTGAAATTATACCACCATCCAACTTCTAAGGATGCCTTCATCAAACATATCTCTAATAAATCTAGTTTTATGGTTGTTGGTGCAGAGAATGTTCTCTCTTCCTTCTGATCTAAAAAAATAAAAAAATAAAAAAATTATAAATAATATGTTGTACTACTTACTTGTTTGTCTTTTGCAGGGATACTGATCAAAATATGACAAGGAGGAGTTGACAAAAATTTTCCAAGTAATAGTTGGTGTTGTTACTCCACCACTGTTGTTACTCTATTTGTGATGTTACTCCATCACTAGTGTTACTCGTGAAAAATTTTCTAAGTGTCAGATGTTGTTACTCCACCATTTTTTTTACTCCTGAAAAATTTTCTAAGTGTCAAATGTTGTTACTCCACCATTGTTGTTAATCTATCACTATTGTTACTCCTGAAAATTTTTTACAGTGTCGGATGCTGTTACTCCACTCTTGCTATTACTCCATCAGTGTTGTTACTCCACCACTGCTATTACTCCATCGGCATTGTTACTCCGTCACTGCTATTACTAATGAAAATTTTTCTAAGTGTTAGATGTTGTTACCCCACCCTTGTTGTTACTCTGTTGGTGTTGTTACTCTGTAGTTGTTGTTACTTTTCTAGTGCTGTTACTCTATCACTGCTGTTACTCCTAATTTTTTTTTTGAAGTGTCGGATGTTTTTACTCCACCGTTGTTGTTACTACATCAGTGTTGTTACTCTGTTGCTATTGTTACTCCACCGTTGTTGTTACTCTGCCACTGCTATTACTCCGCCGGTTACTATGTTGTTAATCCACCACCAGGTAGGTTGCCAAGTACGTCTCTATTGACTCTTATGGATTCAATTAAAATGTTCCATTAATGAGACACATATGTGCCACGAATGGACACATTTAAGTTGGAAGGGGTCCCATCATAAACAAAATACAGTGCATTATTCTTCATGTTGTTCAAAAATTTACCAGCCGCTTTCATTGCTTTTCACCCTGCACTCCACCATGTTGTCACCATTGTTGTTAATCTGGTTGTTTCTAATTTCTCCCCAACAGCTGACTATTCCCAAGTGTTGTTATTGTTTCTACAACGATGGGTGGGTTCGTTGTGTGTCACAAGCTAGAGGATGCCACATTGGTCTGCAACAATAGGGAAGTATGGCATATTTTTTTCGATGCAGGTTGGGATGTTTATTTTAATAGGTTGCAGGGATTTGACGAAGAGAATGTAATAGAATTCACACTTAATTTGGGTGAAGAAAGCTCTCAAGTTAGAGGGATATAAATCCCTGTCACAAAGGAGGTTATTACAAAGGTTAGTGGATTGTCCCAAAAGGGACAAAGCTTTTTTCATGAAGAACCTCCCTCCCAGAGTTGCCTGAGGAATTTCTACAGACTGGTGAGAACATTGTCCAAAAAGGCTGGGGGTATGACTGAAACTCATTACTGCATCCATGGGGCGAGGTGGTAGGTTTTGTAATGAAATACATAACTTGCAAAGGGTGATACACCAATGTATTTAAGTATCATTTCAGGGTGTTAGCTCACCTACGATTTCCATAGTCGGAGGTGTTCTCGTTGAACATGTCATTCTTTTTGCTAAAGAGCCTCTAATTGATGGCGAAGTCTGCTCGGCGTTCGTGACGAGTTGCAATAGTCATTACTAAACATGGTCTGATTCGGCTATTGGTTATGCATGCACTAGCAGGGTTTCAAATTCTGTTGGCATTATGATTCAAGTGTTGTCCTTGATGGCAACTCACTCAGAGGTTGGTACAGGTGCTCAGAGGTTGGTACAGGTGATGGCAACTTAATCAGAAGACAGATCTCAGTACAGCATGCCAAGGAAGTTCATACATGCCGTTTCGTTAAGCCCAAGTCGCGTGTACACGCTAGTTCGATTCAGAAAAAGCGCGTGTATGTGGAAAGGTTCCTTTGGTCCATGGTGGTTAGTCCTTGGAAGTTGTGCCTATGATTTCGGACCATTATGTCTCGACGGGCGTGTCGATCCCTAGTTTTAAAGTTGATGGTATTGTGTTACTATGGTTTTGGCTCTTGGTATTGAGCAAGGCCTAAGGCTATATAAGGAGAAGAAGATCATTAGGCAATCTCATCTTTCGACAAGGCTTGAATATCTAAGAGAGAAAGAGATCTGATATGCAGGGTTCGGGTTGCTTGATATGAGCTAAGGAGAAATCACATCGGCGGATGGAAGACTAGATCTAAGGACAAATCGGGATCTAATGGTTTGAAATGCTCTATTATGATATGGTTGATTATGCGTATTTCTAGATCTGCATACTGTCGCAATATTATGTTCTGGATCTAACTGATGTCTGGTACAGCTGCAAGTTGAGAGAATCTATTTTTAGATCTGTACGCAGGTTGGCTTAAGTAAAAACGCGTGTACACGCGGGTTTCGCTCATTGAAGTAGTGTATATCTCTTAAAGCTTGATTTTTGGGTTTGCAGTTGGATCTGACTGTTATTGCAGAGTTCTGTAGACTGCTGTGGGTTCTGGTATCTGGTGATTGACAGGGTTCAGTGGTTCAGTGATTCAAAGTTTGATAATTCTAGTATTGGTTGTTTTATGCTTCATGGATCTGTTATGAAAGTTGAATGAATTGGGTTCTACAGATTGAATGATGTGCTTCAGGAATATCCAGTCTGAAAATGTATGAAAGGTGGTACCTAAAAGAAAGAAGATTGTAGGCCAGCACCTACGTACTAGTATCTTGGCTAGTACAAGAGCAAAGGGGGTTGGAGCTCCCTTCCAAGGAAGTTTGGAGAACGAGAGAAGGTTTTAGCCTTCTGCAGGTTGTAGCCTGCGTACTGGTACAAGGCTGCACCAGTACAAAATATTGTAAACTGAAGTTTCTTATTAAAGAAAGATAGAGACAACTTGCAGCAGGTGGTTTTCACCCACATTGGGTTTCCACCTTATATCTTGGTGTTCATGTGTGTGGTTTTTGATCTGTTCTGTTATACTGCACCTGCTTACTGTTAATGTGGTGAATAATGTCCTGATGAACTTAACTGAAGAATAAGCTAACTAAATTATGAGTTTTCTTCTTATACGCTGTTTTACTTAATCACAGTAGCGTGTACACGCTGGTTCACCTAACTGAAGTAGCGTATATGTTTCTGAGCATTGAAAAGTTTGATTGATCTGATAATACTGATTCACCCCCCCTCTCAGTATTATTTCCAACAATTGGTATCAGAGCAGGTCCTTCAGAGAAGCTTGATCGCTTGAAGGTAGATCATTCATCATGAGCAGCTACGAGAAAGAAGCATCAATCAGGCCACCAATTTTTGATGGGACAAATTTCAATTATTGGAAGGTAAGAGTTACTGCATATCTTCAATCTCTTGGTACAGAAGTTTGGAACATTGTAGAAACAGGCTATGCTTTTCCTTCAGCTACTCCTACAGATCCAGCTGAGAAAAAAAAGTATGAAACAAATGCAAAAGCAGTCAGTACTCTATTAGGAAGTATATCTCAAACAGAATTCATGAAGGTCATGCACTTCAAATCAGCAAAAGAAATATGGGACAAAATGATCACTAGCTATGAAGGAGATGAACAGGTAAAGCAAGCTAAACTTCAAACTCTCAGGATTCAATATGAGACTCTCAAGATGTATAATGATGAAAGTGTGGCTAATTATTTTCTTCGGGTAGATGAGATTGTTAATTGTATGAAAAATTTGGGTGAAGAAATAAGAGAAACTATAGTAGTTCAAAAGATTCTAAGATCATTATCCCCCAAGTTTGAATCTAAAGTATCTGCAATAGAAGAAAAAGAAAATCTCCGTGTTCTCACTATGTCTCAGCTACATGGAATTCTAACCGCTTATGAAATGAGAAAGGGACGTCCATCTGACAGAAGGGAAGCTGCTTTTAAGGCATCAGGAAAAGAAGATTACTATGAAGCAAGCCATGTTCCAGAAGAAGAGGAAGAAGAATCAAATTTTGTCAGAAATCTTCAAAGGGGTTCTGGAAGGTTCAGAGGTAAGCTACCTTTCAAATGCTTTGCTTGTGGGAGAGTAGGTCATTATGCTGCAAAATGTCCTTATAAGGATAAAGGAAAAGAACCTGCTAGATGGAACAAGAAACAAAGTGCAAATAAGAAAAGCTACTACACCCATGAAGATAGTGATGGCTTATCAAACAGTGATGAAGATGAACAAGGTAATAAATATAAGCTGTTAATGGCATTTGAAGATGATGATTATGAGGATGCTGTAGATGTGGATAATCTCTATAATGAAATCACTAGACTCAAGAGAGGCATAGAAGAAAAGAATGTGATCATTGATACTTTGCAATTTCAAATTGATGAAAAGGAAAAACATCTTGAAAAACTAGAAGGTGAAATTGTTGGTCTCAGAAAAGAAATTGAGAAAACAAAAGCTATTAATCTTAAATTTGTCAAAGGATCTGAAACTTTGGATGAGATTATCAGTGTGCACCGGTCTCCTCTAAACAAGACAGGTTTGGGCTATAATGGAGAAACCTCTCAAGCATCCACCTCAAAAAGTTATCTTGATGCAGCAAGAAGAAATGAGCGGAAGAACAATGAAGATAATCAGGTAAAGCAGGGACGAATTACAAACAGAAACTATCAGGGACAATCCTCCTTAAGGATGAACAAAAGCTACAACCAACCACAGGTAAAATCTTCTCAGTTTGGCTCAAGAATAGATGAAAATAGAAATTACAATCAGTTGGCTGGTAGATTCAATAACCGCAGAAGCTTCTTCAATGGACAATGCTTTTCTTGCCACAACTTTGGTCACAGAGCAGCTCAATGTGTTGCATATAAAACAATCATGACTAGGGAAGCTCAAAAACAAAGAAGTATGACAGGGATTACAAAAAGGACCTATAACAACTTTTCGGTTCTTGAAAATGAAGTTGAATGTTCTATTTGCAATAATTTTGGTCATAAAGACTCTGAATGCAGGAGCAGGTTTCAGGAGAAAAAGGAACAAGCCACGAGCACCAAAACATGGAGAATAAAGGAACCTCAAACAGAAAGATGTGGGATAGCATTTTATGCAGAAGGACAGGAAAATCTATGGTACATTGACAGTGGATGTTCGAAACATATGACAGGTGATAAAGAAAAACTTGAATCTTATTCTACTTTAGAAAAGGGAAAGAAAGTTTCTTTTGGAAATGATACTCCTGCAACTATAAAAGGAAAAGGTATTGCTCCTTTGAAAGAAAAGGTCAAGGCTGGAAATGTTTTATATGTTGATGGATTGAAGCATAATCTTCTAAGTGTCAGCCAGATGTGTGATCAAAAAACCGAGGTTATTTTTAGATTGAATGGATGTCTTGTTCGTGATCTTGATACAGGAAAAACAGTTCTCAAGGGCAAAAGAACTCCAAATAATCTGTACATATTTGAAGAAGGACAACAACAATGCTATCTTAGCAAGGATGAAGAGCACTGGTTATGGCATCGAAGGTTGGGACATCTAAGTTTCTCACAAATAAGGAAACCATGCAAATATCAGGCAGTTCGCGATCTTCCAGATATCAAAATTCCAGACAACACCATATGCAAATCTTGTCAGTTTGGAAAGCAAACCAGAACTAACTTTCCAGAGAAGGAAGGATCAGCTAGCTTGCCTCTTGAGCTAGTCCATACAGATGTATGTGGTCCATTTAGGAAAAGGACACCTCGAGGAGAAGAATATCTGATATTATTCATTGATGATTTCTCAAGGTTTGTTTGGTTAGGGCTTATGAAGCACAAAGATGAAGCATTCGAAAAATTCAAATCCTTCAAAGCATTGGCTGAAAATGAATCAGGACACAAAATTAAGTGCCTCAGATCTGACAGAGGTGGGGAGTTCACATCAAATGAATTTTTCGATTTCTGCGATGAACATGGGATAAGAAGAGAATTCTCTACAGCTAGAACTCCTCAGCAAAATGGGGTTGTGGAAAGAATGAACAGAACTATCCAACAAATGGCTCGTGCTATGCTCGATGAATCAGGTACTCCTGCAACCTTCTGGGGTGAAGCTGCACATGCTGCTGTTATTATTCTTAACAAAACAAATGTTCGAGTAAACAGCACTCAAACACCTCATGAGCTTTGGAGTGGTAAAACTCCTTCCGTGAAGCACTTCAAAATCTTTGGGAGCAAATGTTATATCAAGAATACTGATGAGCAACTTGGCAAACTTGAACCTAGAGCAGATGAGGGCATTCTTCTTGGTTATTCTCCACATAGCAAAGCATACAAGTGCTACAATAAAAGACTTGGCAGAATTGTTGACAGTATTGATATAGTGGTTGATGAGAAGGGATATATTCCTAGGCAAGTTCATCATGAAGACATTGAAGAAGATGAAGGTTACTCTCAAAGGCGAAATAATGAAGAAGAAGAACCTCAAGAAGAAGAAGAATCTCAAGAAGAACCAGAGGAGCAGACAAGAATGGAAGAGAAGACTCCATCCAGATATGTTCAAAAGAATCATCCAGAAACTCAGATTGTGGGGCAGAAAGAAGCAGGAGTACAAACAAGAAGGACACTTGCAGAAGCTTCAAGCTACTTGGCATTACTCTCCTCCACTGAACCACAAAATGTGAAAGAGGCATGCAAAGATGAATGTTGGGTCAAAGCAATGGATGAAGAACTTGAGCAAATCGAAAAGAACAACACTTGGGAATTAGTTCCTAGACCAAAAGATAAGAATGTAATAGGAACAAAATGGGTCTTCAAGAATAAATTAAATGAAAATGGAGAAGTAATTAGAAACAAGGCCAGACTTGTTTGTAAAGGGTATGCACAGCAAGAAGGAATAGATTTTGAAGAGACCTTTGCTCATGTGGCAAGACTTGAGGCCATCCGAATGTTCCTTGCTCTCTCAAGCTTTCAAAACTTCAAGGTATTTCAAATGGACGTGAAATCAGCCTTCCTGAATGGAGACTTAGAAGAGGAAGTATATATTGAGCAGCCAGATGGTTTCATTCTTGGGAATGATCCAAACCTTGTATGCAGATTGAAAAAGGCACTCTATGGACTCAAACAAGCTCCAAGGGCTTGGTACTATCGGTTGGACAAATATCTTCACCAACAAGGCTTTTCAAAAGGATCAGCAGATAGCAATCTCTATATAAAAGTTGAAAATAACAAATTGCTAATTCTTGTTGTTTATGTAGATGATATTATTTTTGGCAGCAATGAAGAGACTATGAGTCAGAACTTTGCCTTGGTTATGCAGAAAGAATTCGAAATGTCACTTCTTGGAGAATTGACATATTTTCTTGGATTGCAAATCCAACAAAATGAAGGAGGTATCTTCTTGTCTCAAACCAAATACCTCAAGCAGATCTTGAAGAAGTATGGCATGGAAGAGTCAAAGCCAGTATGTACACCCATGGTTACAGGATGCAGCCTCAGTGCAAATGATGAATCAGCAGCAGTTCACCAACCCACTTATAGATCCATGATTGGGAGTTTGCTCTATTTGACAGGTACTCGACCAGATATTACACATGCAGTAGGAATGGTTGGAAGATTTCAAGCCAACCCAAAGGAAACTCATCTTCAGGCAGTCAAAAGAATCTTCAAATATCTTCAAGGGACCCAAAACTATGGCTTATGGTATCCTAGAAATACAGATCTCACTCTTCATGCTTACACAGATGCAGATTGGGCTGGAAGTGTGGATGATAGGAAAAGCACAAGTGGTGGTGCTTTCTTCATGGGTTCCAGATTAGTATCTTGGTTCAGCAAGAAGCAGAGTTCGATTGCCTTATCTACAGCTGAAGCAGAATATGTGGCTGCAGCATCTTGTTGCACACAACTTCTTTGGATGATGCAGACCTTGCAGGACTTTCAAATCACTTGCACTCCACCCGTCTCTATCTTATGTGATAATACAAGTGCAATCAGCATTTCAAAGAATCCAGTCATGCACTCAAAGACCAAGCACATACCAATCAAGTACCATTTCCTTCGGGAACAAGTGCTTGAGCAGAAGGTCAAGTTGGAGTATGTTCCTTCTAAGGAACAAGTTGCTGATATTCTCACAAAACCACTGCCCAGGGAAACTTTTGAATATCTCAGACAAAAGCTGGGAGTAGTTGATGCTTCATCCTGCTGTTGAAGCTTGTCTGTTCTACAGAAAAGTTGGTATACGCAAGTTACGAAAGGTATATACGCGTATACACGCGGATTTATGGTGGGAAAGTCGCGTGTATGGTGTACGCATGTTGCAGAGAGTATATCCGCGTTCATACGCCGTTTTGTGCAGGATAAAACGCGTATATGGAGTTCTGAGCAGCAAGGGCAAACTCTGGAGTCCTGAACAGCAATGGGTATGTCAGAATTCTTCAAGCACGGTTTCAGGGGGTGTAGCAGGCACAGGTTCAGGGGGAGCAGCTTAAAAGTCTCATAAAGTTTTGTTGGCATTCAGATGTTTTGGTTGTTGATTTCAGGAAAAGGAGCTCGGAAAGAAATCCTGGTTGCTGATCTAAAAAGATGTTTATCATATGCTGCTGGTGACTTTCATAAGTCTTGGTCTAGATCTGTTGTCTCTATGTCATGTTTCTCTCTTGTCAAGGTCATGTAACGGCCTATGTTGGTTTCCCCACTATGCCTGGGATGAATGATGTAATATAATTGGTTGTTTCTGATATGTCCCTTCTTGGTAGGGAATATGGATGTATGTATTGAGTCTTTTGGTGATAGGAAGGTCCCTTATGGTGTATAAGTCCTGTTGAAGAACATCTTTTGCAGATCTGGCCTACTATTAGGGGGAGCATGAAGCAGAGGTATCAGCATGTCCTCAGGGGGAGCACAGCCCTTTGCCCTTGATGTCAAAGGGGGAGAATGACTTGGTGTGGTGGTTGCCATCAAGTCCAAAGGGGGAGATTGTTGGCATTATGATTCAAGTGTTGTCCTTGATGGCAACTCACTCAGAGGTTGGTACAGGTGCTCAGAGGTTGGTACAGGTGATGGCAACTTAATCAGAAGACAGATCTCAGTACAGCATGCCAAGGAAGTTCATACACGCCGTTTCGTTAAGCCCAAGTCACGTGTACACGCTAGTTCGATTCAGAAAAAGTGCGTGTATGTGGAAAGGTTCCTTTGGTCCATGGTGGTTAGTCCTTGGAAGTTGTGCCTATGATTTCGGACCATTATGTCTCGACGGGCGTGTCGATCCCTAGTTTTAAAGTTGATGGTATTGTGTTACTATGGTTTTGGCTCTTGGTATTGAGCAAGGCCTAAGGCTATATAAGGAGAAGAAGATCATTAGGCAATCTCATCTTTCGACAAGGCTTGAATATCTAAGAGAGAAAGAGATTTGATATGCAGGGTTCGGGTTGCTTGATATGAGCTAAGGAGAAATCACATCGGCGGATGGAAGACTAGATCTAAGGACAAATCGGGATCTAATGGTTTGAAATGCTCTATTATGATATGGTTGATTATGCGTATTTCTAGATCTGCATACTGTCGCAATATTATGTTCTGGATCTAACTGATGTCTGGTACAGCTGCAAGTTGAGAGAATCTATTTTTAGATCTGTACGCAGGTTGGCTTAACTAAAAACGCGTGTACACGCGGGTTTCGCTCATTGAAGTAGCGTATATCTCTTAAAGCTTGATTTTTGGGTTTGCAGTTGGATCTGACTGTTATTGCAGAGTTCTGTAGACTGCTGTGGGTTCTGGTATCTGGTGATTGACAGGGTTCAGTGGTTCAGTGATTCAAAGTTTGATAATTCTAGTATTGGTTGTTTTATGCTTCATGGATCTGTTATGAAAGTTGAATGAATTGGGTTCTACAGATTGAATGATGTGCTTAAGGAATATCCAGTCTGAAAATGTATGAAAGGTGGTACCTGAAAGAAAGAAGATTGTAGGCCAGCACCTACGTACTAGTATCTTGGCTAGTACAAGAGCAAAGGGGGTTGGAGCTCCCTTCCAAGGAAGTTTGGAGAACGAGAGAAGGTTGTAGCCTTCTGCAGGTTGTAGCCTGCGTACTGGTACAAGGCTGCACCAGTAAAAAATATTGTAAACTGAAGTTTCTTATTAAAGAAAGATAGAGACAACTTGCAGCAGGTGGTTTTCACCCACATTGGGTTTCCACCTTATATCTTGGTGTTCATGTGTGTGGTTTTTGATCTGTTCTGTTATACTGCACCTGCTTACTGTTAATGTGGTGAATAATGTCCTGATGAACTTAACTGAAGAATAAGCTAACTAAATTATGAGTTTTCTTCTTATACGCTGTTTTACTTAATCACAGTAGCGTGTACACGCTGGTTCACCTAACTGAAGTAGCGTATATGTTTCTGAGCATTGAAAAGTTTGATTGATCTGATAATACTGATTCACCCCCCCCTCTCAGTATTATTTCCAACAAATTCTATGGGAAATATTCCAGGAATCGATAGAAGAAGAGATAGTAGCTATTATAGTTGCTAGAGAAGAGGAACCGGAAGGAATGGAGGAGGAACCAGAAGAGGTTGAGTATGTAGACCAAGAAGAGCCAAAAGAGATGGAAATGGAGGACAAAGAAACAGAGCTTGAAGTGGAAGAAACAGTAAAGGCTATTCCACAGGAACCAACCCTGACTGCAGAACCAATGGAAGAAGAGGTACCATAGCTAGGAAGGCTTGAGATGGAAGAAATTTTCAGCACCACAACTGAGGTTGTTCCACAAGAACCATCCTAGACTATGGGGCCAATGGAAGAATATAGAATAGGGGAGGAAATATTTGAAACAAAAGAAATTTTTAGTACCATAGTTGAGGTTGTTCCATAAGAAATAACCTCGACTAAGGGATCGATGGAAGAAGATAGGCCTGAGAAGAAAGGCTTGGAGCAAGAGAGACCATGGAGCCGACAGAGGAAGGAATCTTGGATACAATTGATGGGGTTGACACAATGATACAAGGTCCCAGGAATAGATAAGGTAGAAGAATATGATCTCACTCATCTCCACAAGGATCACAACTATTCTAACCCAGACCTGCGGAAGCAGTGAGCTGCATGAAGGCATGGAGAAGGCTAGTTTGAGGGAGATGTTGGGCACCAAATATGGTTATTGTTTCCTTACCTTTTCACCCATATTTCCATCATTTTTGCATCAATTGATATGAATTTATTGTGATAAACTCATGAGGTAACCCTTCTTTCTTATGTCTCTTGGAATATTTAATTGATGAAGTAAAGTCATGGGGGATTTACCTAGGAAAACTACTAAAACTTGTTATTTCCACAGATTTCAATGAATAGGTATCTCTTTCACAGCATGTAGCAGAAGTTCTGCGATTCACAACATTTGTTCGGCAACGTTGTGATAGCATAACCAACTCGCAGTTGTTTTCTAGCTTATTTTGGATCGTTTCTGTTCTTTCTCTCTTGGAAACTAGTTGATGTTCTGAACTGTTGTATATTTTGGGCATTTAGTTGCTAGGTTTTGGGTAATATGTTATTACCCATGTATTGTATAAAAACGGATTTATTCTTGTGTGAAGGGCTACCCATGTAGAGCTATTCATTGTAACGACTCTTCTACAGATTAATATAATACAAGTAGTTTTGTTGTTCTTTCCTTAGTTGTAAATTAACACAGCCCTGATCAGAGAGTTGGGCCTGCTCTTCTGATCAGGTGCTACATATTTCTTTTGTGTATGTTTTTTTATTCTTTGTGTGTTTATTCTTGTTTCTGTTACAGATCTCTATTGATTACTGTGAATGCTTTTTAAGTTTTGCAATTTATTTCCATTATTGTTACAACGATGTATTAATTTCTTAGTCACGAATCCTTGGTTGATATGAGATTGTAACCTTGCCCCTACATATACCTTGCACGTTACCTTGAAAATTTTATGCACCTGGATTGATGAATTAATGTAGGAAAGGGTTGAATATTTTATTCACACTTAGACCCCAACAATTAGAATACTTTTTCAATATCAGGCACAAGCGAGGAGGGTGTTAAGACCCACTGCATAATTCACAATACTCTGATTGGTTTCTGCCAGGATACGCCCCTTGCGATCCTACTACTGTGACTCCTGCTATGGGCACAGGCCTAGGTTCCCCCGTTGGATCCCACGTGGCACCTGTGCCTCGCAGTCTCAGGCATTCTGTGGTAGCATGACCTTCCACTAGGTAATTTGTGCACCACACATTTGGTCTCTCCAGCCGGGCTAGTTGTAGATCTTTCAACTTCTATGTTATACTTTCAATTTCTCATTGGAGATTATTCAAGTTTCTTTCTCTAGATTATCTTGCGACATATCGATCTTCTGTTGTGTCAAAAACGTCCTAGTGAGGGGTAATAGGGCTTTGATGAACCAATCCTTCTGGTGATTTAGGTCTATAGTATAAATAATCTTACCAAGTGCGTCCCTAAACCTTTGAATTAGTTTCCAGGAAGTCTCTCCCTCCCACTTCTTTATCTCCCACATCTCTGACAACCCTTGCTGATCCATTTGGGGATGTTTGAATTCTTGTCCAAAATCTCTTTTAACCTTTTACACAGTCAAGTTCTGGTGAAACTTCAACCATTTTATGAACAACATCAAGCACATTTCTCTGAGAGTGTTCTGGAACTCTATTAGCTTCACATTATCAGGTGTCTAGCGACCTCTCTAGATAGCTTCACTTAGGTACTATTGTTTCTCTACATATTCATTCCCTTTGGTGGAGAATTCTTGATATCTTATGAATGACCCCGTTATTATGGATTGCATTCATACTAAAAGAACAAAGCCTTGTGATCCTGGTTGTAGAGGTCCTTGTAAACTCAAACTACTACTACTATTTCCATTACTATTAATACCAACTTTGTAGTTAACATTTAGACTATGCACTCTTATCATCTTAAGAAATTTGGAATGAAATTTATCAAGATTGATGTAGAGTATGAGGGGAAGGTTGGAGGAGATGCTACCTGACCCTCGGAGGGTTGGATTGTTGATTCTATTAGACGCATCATATTCTGTGAATAGTCTCCACATAAAAAAGTACATATCAACCTCTAAGCCTTCCATCATCCAACACAACCAGTTCCATTCAACCCCTCCCTCGTGATCAGTGAGGGAGGGCTTGTATCACTTTTTAAGCTCCCAGTTGTTCCACCTGTCTCTATCCCTTTCACCAACTTCTCTTCCATCCTTCCCTCCTCTTCCAAGCTCCTCAACACCACTACTTCTTGGTGTAGTTCCTCTAACAACCTTTTAATCACCTGCATGGCCCTTTCCTACCATTTCTCTACTATCTGTGCTCTCCTTTGCATTCTCAATTCCTCGACCCTCCATGAATCCTCTATGTCCATCCTCCTAAAACCTTCATGATCCCCCTCTTGGTAGAATTCCTCCCTTTAGATCCTTCCACTAGTATTAGGTATTTACACATCGATGCTTGGAATTTGGAACACAAGCAGGCCCTCTTCCACCATTAAGACTTTAATCAAGAGGCTTATTTATTTCAACAACTTCCCTCTCAACCCCACTTTGAACACACCATCAACCTTTGAGAAGGACCATTGGTTTTATACTTCAAACTCGACAACATACCTTTATAAGGTTGTCTGAAACCATAAATCTATTGCTCTCGTCAAATCTGTATCAGGACGGTAGAGCACAACAAGATCTTCTTGAGTCTAGTCGTGATGAGACAATGTCTGTCCACCATACCTCCCCTTCATGTACAATCTTCGCAACTCGTTGTACATTTATTTTGGAAACTTACACCAAAAGATATTGTATTGATCACTTGCAGCTTCTCAATATAAGATCTCATCTTTTAGTTTCACAACAGCTCGGCGGTGAAGTTGAGATTGCTGAGAAAAAAATCAATCCACTTGCTCATCCCACCAGTTCCATATTCCCTTTTTAAAAATCCTTGATACCATATTCTGAACCCTCCTTTGTAATTTCAGGTCCTAGCAATGGACCCATTTGTTGGCATGGAAATGACAACAGGGTTGAGTCCCTAGGTTCAGGCGTAAGGGGCCAACAAGGCTATGCTATATTCTAGCACAAGACCAACATTTCCACCTTATCCAGGAAGGGGAAGGAGTCTCTCCCGAGGCGTGTCACGAATGAAGCTAGATGAGGGTGGGAACTAGATACCATAGGAACCATATCAATCGCAAGAGAACAAATAAAGATAGCTTAACATGCAAAACAAACCAAATCATAACAATCAACTCATGCTATATCAAGAGACTACATAAACATATTCTTTCTAAAAATTTTAAATAATCACCATATTACATGACGAAACAAGGTGATTCTAGAATAGTCTCCTTCATTAACATAACATAATTCAATACATAAGGCTTGAGGCCTGATCATCAAGAGGAAACATCACATAGCCACTATATAAAATTATACAACCATGATCATAGAGTCTTTCACATCACTCCACAACCCCGAAAGACTGGAAATACTACAAAGTTTCTACAACTGATTAGCACCAACCCCTCCTTTTCTCTTTCTTCTGATTTTGATCTCCTACCATCTGCCTAGACTGTCAGTTCCTCTTTCCTTATGCTCGAGTCCCTTCATCCTAGTCTTCCTCTTCTCTTTCCTCACTTGGTTATCCTTGCTTCTTCCTGCCACTCTTCCGCGACTGCCAGTCTTGCTTCATTTTCCAATCTTCCCTTAGTTTTCAACTCTGCAACTCCCCAACGGTCACCTCTACCACTTTTCATCAGTTTTTTTCTCCACAAAATCTCAAAACGAAGGACTCGACAAGTGTTGGATGCAATGATCCTAGCCATCTTGATTCCTTAAATACTTCTTGAATTTCCTTGCCCAAAAAACCCCAACATTCTTGGAAGAGGTATGTCGTTAAGCAAATTTTTTTCTACGCACCTTGTTCTTAGGCATGTTCACATTTCAACCTAATACATGGATATTGTTCTCGTTAATGCAATATTTTTCTCACTATTAATCACTCTTTGTATGTGTTGAATCAGTGTATTTATATCTTATTATCTTCCTGAATTATCCTTCATCAAGAGATCAATAAAATAATGCACAAATTAACTTTCTATATTTTGGTTTTGTAGTTTCCTATCTCCATCTTTTCCAATGAGGGAGAAAAATCTATTGTTATGATGATGTTGAATCATAGTAATGTGGAACAACTTTGAATTATCATCTACCTCCTTGAGGAATTATATCCTGGAATTTTACTTCCAAATGTTAGGATATTCTGACACATAGGAAATAGTTAAGTATAACCTGGTCTAGTGTATAGTTAGGTAAAGTGTGTTTCTTTAGTATGTACCTTTTGTAACTCACAATCCGATGGTCATGATATGATCTAGACATGAAGTGATCCAACGTTTCATTCTATCCTCGGTATTACTGACACTTGATCTGTGGCTTAACACTTGATTGGTCCATGATCTCTATTTAAAGAGCATGGAGCTTCATTTTTAAGTTGAACACTCATGAGAGAAGCTTATGTGAATTTTATTTATTTTAGATTAATAAATTTCCTAAAGTGTCCACACTGGCTTAGGCCATGGAATTCTTCCCTCTTTGAGGGCTTTAACCACGTCAAAAATATTGGTGTATTAATCTCTGATCTATTTGTGAGCGACATCCTTTGGTTTTATATCTGAGGAACTTACACTACAAATTCCTACATGGTATGAGAGCTATTTGATATCTGCATCTGTTGGTGATCCAAATGTGATGTCGGTAGAGCTGCATCTGACTATCGTTTCCTAGATCTATTTTTTCTGACCACTTTCAGGCCGAGAGGAATACTCTTTTTTGTTAGGAGAATCTATTCCAGTGAGGAACCCTTTTACTTTCATGCAAAAAGGTTTCTGGTAGCCCTAGCTACGTCATTTTTAAGATCTGGAGGCATACAGTCTTTATTTGCAATTTTAGTTATTTATTTCGGTTTATTTAACTCTCTATTTTTTTATCACTTGATCCATACCTTTCATTTCTACATAAGCTCTTCACCTTGTGGCTTTGTGCGATATGGGCAAACCCAAAATAGAAAGCAATGATTTTACTCATGTGTATTCTCTTTTTTGCCAAGCCTTACTGTGATCTTGGAAAATTAGAAACATTGAGGAAAATATTTTGTTTTCGGCAAAATCTAACTTCAAGCCGTAAGGTTCTTTTTTTTTTAATTGCATGTCCATTTTGGGTTGTGTAGTTTTTTTTTTTGTAGGAAAAATGGGTTTCTCAAGTAAGCACACACTCCAAAGCTTCGGTGACTAAAAAACACTTCCTCTTTTCCAAAAATTACCAATGTTTTAAACTAGCTTACTTGGTCCAAAGTTACTTTATAAGAATAGAGGTCTTGAGTTCAAGTCTTTCTTTTTGTTGAGTTACTTTTTCAAAAAGCACATGTATCTTATGTTTTAAAGTTACCTTATGTAAAATTGTTTGCACACATTATAAAAAGTGAGTCACTTATAATTCTAAAGTCTCTTTATCTTTTATTTAAGTTACAATTTAGTGGGCAACTCATAAAGTACCATTGTAAAAGTGACTTTCAATTATTTATAAAAGTGGGTCAAATATTTTTTTTAAAAGTGATTTAATTAAATTAAGTTTGGAAGAGGGGGCCGGGGTTGGGGGGGGGATTTTTTTTTTAAATATAACATTATCGTTCACTTCCACACATTCACGTACTTCTTTAGCATCTTCAACAACTTTTCTTCAAAAAGCCATAACTTCTTCATCCAGAAGCCGTTTTCAGAGCCTTTTTTTAATCGGCGTAAGTTTTCAAGACATTTCCATTGGAACACTTAGTTTCAGCATCTACAACTTCATTTTCTATTAAAATGGAAAGTCCATGCTAATTTATTCTTGACAGCACCAACTACTTCCAATGGTTGTCCTACATGGAGGATTTACTTAGAAGTAAAGGTCTTTATAGAATAGCCTTAGGCCAAGAGTCTAAAGCTAAATATGAAGATAAGCAAGCAAAATGGTAAAGTAGGAAAAATCAAGCACGTAGGTTGATAGGGTGTCTATTTATCCAGACCTTAGATTCCATATTGCAGAACTTGATACCGCTGATGAAGAAATGAAACAAATCAATAAAGTTTTTAGAATTAAAAATGAAATTAGAACATATCAACTCGAAAATGAGTTGTTTACGTTGGACCCCAATAATTTTTCTTCCATTGAAGATTTTTTGTCCAAGTTCAAGACCCTTAGACTTCTATTGGAAGGTGTTAGGCTTAAGAAAGAAGATGATAGCCTTATCTATTCCATTCTTACTAAGTTGGGACCAGCCTACTCTGTGTTTGTTTCCACCTTCCATTTTACAAGAGAAACCTTTATTTCTTAAGGAAAAGACCACAAGTCCCCCTATTTTAATGCCTTTTGTGATTCTTTAATAAGAGAACAATCAAAACTCTTACATCTTGGTCTTCTTAATATTGGAAACTCTTCTAAGAAAGCCTTAGGAGCCCAACAACAAGCAACTTCAAAGAATCCTAAGAAGCAAAATCCTAAAAAGAATGGTCCTAAACCAAACAAGGGTCCTAATCAATTTCAGTCTCAAAACGAAAAATAAATTCAAAAAAATGGTAAGGAAAATTAAAACAAAAGGAAGAAGACTCAGAGAGATTTCAACATTTGTAACCATGATGGCCAATTAGAATCCAAATGCTTTAAAAAGATGGATGTCTTGGAATCATCAATGAAGAAGCATAGCATCCACTTGCAACACTCTTCAAATTCAATGTCATCTTTAAGAATAACACTTTTGCATGTGGTTGTCAATCATCCCGGTCTACTTATGCACTAAATGTATCTTCTTCTTCTCATTCTCATGAGTGGCTCATTGATTCTAGAGCTTCTTATCACATGGCCGAAATCAAAGCCATTATTATTCTTTAAATGATTGTAACACCAAAAATATATATGTTGGTGATGATAGATCTCTTAATGTTGTAGGGAATGGACTATTCATCTAGACAATGGTCAATTTATTGATGTATTATGTGTTCTTACCTTATCCTGCAACCTTCTATCTGTAAATTCGATAACTCATGCAGGTGAAGGTAGCATCGTTGAATTTTCACCTCATGATGTTGTAATTAAGGACCTAAGAGATCCTAGACATATTTTAGCTACTGACATTGTTGATGATTCTACAAGGTTGTATAGGTTTAACAAATTTGTGTCATCAATTCTTCCCTCAGTATTTGTTGCTCATAATGATGAAGTGAGAAAACTTTGGCATGAGTGATTTGGTCACTTAAACTATTGCTCTATTCAAAATCTATGTAAGGAAAATATGGTGACAGGTCTTCCTATGGTATCTTGCAAACATGGTGTTTGTTCCAGATGTGTACTCAGAAAAAATCATCAAGATAGTTTTGAAAAACATGCCTCTTAGCACGCCTCAGCCCCTTTATAGATCGTGCACAATGATTTATGTGGTCCACTTCCAGTTGTTTCATTCTCTTGCTACAAGTATTTCTTAACTTACATTGATGATTTCTCCAGACGCACTTGGGTATACTTCTTAAAACTCAAGAGTGAAGTCTTTAAAATGTTCTTGGCCTTTAAGGCCTTTGTTGAGAAAAAATCTGGACATCGAATTCTTAAGCTAAGATCTGATAATGGTGGAGAATATGTTAACAACAGATTCATCAACTTTTTAACTGAGCATGGAATTCAATTGTAAAATACTATTCCATATACTACACAAAAAAATGGTGTAACTGAAAGGAAGAATCGCACCTTAAAGGAAATGGATAATTGCATGCTTCAATCTAAAGGGCTTAGTCTTAATTTTTGGGCAAAAGAAATTAACTCTGCAAATTACATAGTAAACCACACTCCTACTAAGGCTTTAAAGAATATCACTCCAGAAGAAGCATGGAGCTCAATTCAACCAGATGGAAGTTACTTTCGTGTTTTTGGAAAGTGAAACATGGGCCCATATTGCCGATGAGAAACACAAAGCATTAGAACCTAAGAGTGAAAAATGTATTTGTGTTATATATTCTGAAGATGTGAAAGGATATAAACTTCTTCCACCTAAATGCAAAAATGTTATCATTAGAAGAGATGTAAATTATGCTGAAAGTATATCAACCTATGAGCCTAGTTCGGCGGATGTACCACCTCTCTCTATCGCTTATAATTCTGAAAATATCTCTCCTACAAATGATGAAAGCGAGGATAGCAATCCCCCCCCACCTTCTCAATAACCTCCTTTAGCTCCTCAGCTTCCAAAATGGCTATGTGCTACTCGGGATGTAGTATATGCTCTTGCAGGTGATCCGGCAGATCAACAACATACACGTTCTCAGTTCGATAGAGCCTCTTCTTTACTAGCTCAAGCTTGAGTGAATTATGATCTTGAAAACTTTACAGAAACTTCAGGCCATCCATATTGGGATGCAGCTATGAATGAAGAATATCATTCATTATCGGCAAATGATACATGGGATCTTGTTCCTCTTCCAAAGGGACGAAAAATTGTTAGATGCAAATGGGTTTACAAAACCAAGTTTGGACTATATGGAAAAGTTGATAAACATAAAGCTCGTCTTGTTGCTAAGGTTTTTTCGCAAGTTAAAGTCATTGAATATATTAAAACCTTCTCCCCTATTGTCGAAATGAACTCTATCCACCTTGTTCTTTCCCTTGCTGCCTCTTTCAAATGGGAAGTCCATCATATGGATGTTAAATCTGCCTTCTTGCATGGGGACTTGAATGAAGAAATATATATGGAACAACCTCCTAGCTTTATACAAATAGACTCCAGCCTTGTATGTCAGTTTAAGAAATCTATTTATGGTCTCAAGCAAGCCCCTTGGGCTTGTTATGCCAAAATGGATAGCTTTCTTTTAGATACTGGCTTTTCTAGGTTTCATTCTGACAATATTGTCTACACCAAGAAAGTGGGTAAGTCTCTTATCATTCTTGTTCTTTATGTTGATGATATTATCCTTACTAGTAGTGATCCCAACCTTATAAAACATGTGAAGTTCAGCCTTAAAAAGCAGTTTGAAATGACAGACTTAGGACACTTGCATTATTTTCTTGGTTTTCACGTCTTTCAATACAAGGAAGGTATTTCCATTTCTCAGTCCAATAATGCCTATGATCTTCTCTACCAATTTCACATGGAAGACTGTAAGTGAGCCCCTTTTCCCTTTCAGTCAGGAACCAAACGTTTAGTCACTTGTACTTCCCCTAAAGTTGATGCTACCTTATACCGTCAACTTGTAGGAAAACTTTTGTATCTGACCCATTCCCGTCCTGACCTTTCCTTTGTTGCTGGCCTTATTGCTTGGTTTATGAAAAACCAACATGAAAGTCATTAGAAAGAAACTAAAATAATACTTCGTTATGTTTGAGGTACAATTCAGTTTGGGATTTATTACAGTGCAAAAACATCTCCTTTATTGCTTGGTTTCACTGATTTTGATTGGGATGGTGACCCTGATTATCAGAAGTCTACTGCTAGTTATGTCTTCTCTCTTGGTACTAGACCTATTACATGGGCTTCCAAGAAACAAAGTGTCATTTCTCTTTCTTCAACAAAAGCAGAGTATCATCATGTCATAGAAGCTAGTAAGGAAGCCCTGTGGCTTCATTAGATCCTGTCAGAGTTTGGCTTTCATCAACAACATCTGACTACACTTTGGTGTGATAATCAAAGTGTCATTCAACTATGCAAAGATCTAGTATAACATCAGCACAACAAACACATTGAACTACACATGCACTTCATCAGAAAGGCCATTCATGACCATGTTCTTGAAGTGCAATATTGTTCAATGGACGATCAAGTTGCAATCATCTTCACAAAGGCTCTCACAGAGGTGAATTTTACTAAATTTTGATTTATGGTTGGAGTTCATGAAGTTGTCACTAAGGGGGGATAGACTCTAATGCCTCCTTCCTTCTCCTATTGTGTCATATTTTTACATTCTTCAATCGTATCCCAAGTTTTTCTTAAGGGAGGATATTAGGATATTTCGACACATAGGAAATAGTTAAGTATAACTTGGTCTAGTGTATACATAGTGTATACTTAGTGTATAGTTAGGTAAAGTGTGTTTCTTTAGTATGTACTTTTTGTAACTTACAATCTGACAATCATGATATGTTCTAGACATGAAGTGATCCAACAATTCATTCTCTCCTTGGTATTACTGACACTTGATCCGTGGCTTAACACTCGATTGGTCCATGATTTGTATTTAAAGAGCATGGAGGGTTATTTGTAAGGTGATCGTTCATGAGAGAAGCTTATGTAAATTTTCTTTCTTTTAAATTAATAAATTCTCAAGCCATGGATTGTTTCCCTCTTTGAGGGTTTTAATCACATCAAGAATACTGGTGTATTGACCTGTGATCTATTTGTGAGCAGTGTCCTTGGGTGTTCTATCTGAGAAACTTACCCAACAAATTCCTACACCAGTGAGTCTCTTCTTGTTTCCTTTTGTGCTCTAGATTTTGAAGGGCCTCTACTTCTTATACTATCAACTCTAAGGTTATTCCTTCCAGAATTATTCTTTGTTGGATGCTTGAAATTTTACTTTCCACTACTGTCTAGTCTTCAAAGATATTCACAAAGAAGTTTTTATTCCAAAATTTAATGCTTTGTTTTAATGCTTTTAGTTTAAGTTGGAATGTGTGCCTTTTTCTGGTACCTCTAATATTCAACTCCTTGAACAATTTGGCTAACAAATCTTAAAAACCAATGGATTGAAGCCAAAATATTTCATAACGGAAAGGGATATTTAGTGGGGATTCTTTAGATCAATTTTCAATCGAATGAGCTAGTGATCTGACCCCATGCAAATCAAAATTGAAGCTTTGATAAATATATCCTTCTATAAAACTTCCTATAATAAAAAATTTGACCCAAACTGTAGGTTATCTGATTGGTAAACGATTATTCCAGGTAAACATCCCATTGTAGGCTGGAATTTCTAAAGGTGAAAGTTATCTTTGATCTAGTCAAAATCAGTTGATGCTTGGTCTAACCTATGAATACCCCCTTTTTTCTCCTCTAAAGATCTTAGGATATTAAAGTCTCATCCAAATAGCCATAATTAATTTCCTATCATTTGTTTCAGCTTCTATAGTTGCTACAATAAAACCTTCTTGTCCCTCGTACCTAGAGGGCTATAAACCACTGATAGAAGAATGAAATCTTCTATTACAACATACTTTAATATATGTGTAAGAATACGATCAGAAGCCATCCAGTCTTGGAAGACCACTTCATGTGGGTTCCACCAAAAAACTAAGCCCCCAGTACTACCCCTAGCATCGAGAGACATGGATTCACACCATTTCCAACAAGTGCCTTCTAATTGATTCATTTTCTCCCCTATTAGTTTTGTTTCTTGTAATATAAACATTGTTGTGTTTTCCTTTTTTATTATTTCTCTAATACATTAATGTTTTCATTTAATATTAAGCCCACGTTTGTTCCATGAAAGAATTCTCATGATGATGAGTTGGGAAAAGGCAGTGACTTCTCTGTCACAACTACTGCTTGATCCGTATTACCCTGGTTCACTCCAATGTTTTGTCTCACTTCCTTGTTCGGTTTATTTGTGTTCATCTTAGGTTCTTTAATAAGGTATTTCAATAGAATGTCTTTCCACTTGTCCTTAAAAGGTTAGAATGACTGATCTATTGGGTCGATTATTGAGTTTCCTCACTTTGTTATCCACCTAAGATAAGTACTTCAATAGATCTCTCTTTCCTCTTTGGACAAGTCCCCCTTATATTATTGCAGCCAATAATTCACCAGTGTGACTAATACCCACTCTTCATCTGAGAGGTCTGATGAATTTTTCTTTAGTAAAGGAGATACTTCCTCAAAACCTGACACTACATAAAATTCAAAACTAGCTTGTATATCTTTCTCCACTTCCAACTTACATTTTAACACACTTTTGTCCAGATTCCTTTTTGTGGGAATAATATCCATATGGATGGATTTTAGGTTCTAAGAGTCTTCTTCCATAGCCTACCATGTGAAAAATGAATTCTTCTCCTCCAACCCCTTTGTTTTATAAGAGGTTGGGTTTCTGTGATTTCATCTCCGTGTAATGACCTTGGTGAAACCAACATTTTCCATCCGACCTCCAAAACCTTGTCCCTTCCTTCTCAATGGATATTATCTTATCAAGTGGCCATGCTCGTGAGAGAACCTACATCTAAACGGGAGGTGCTCATAATCCAGAGGTTGTTTCCAGATCTCTCCCTAATAGTCCAAGTCTATAGAATTTGGTAATGGTTGTGATATATTCATATAGACACATAACTGAGAATATGACATGTTTTTCCCTCTTTTGTGACCTCTGAGACTTTGAAAAAACGTCCTAATACTTTTGCTATACCTTCTATAATTTCTAGTATCTATAAATCTACTGGTAAAGAGTACAATCTTAACCATATCGGTGCTTCTGTGAATTCCTCCTTATCCAGGTTGAAATAAGCTTCCCAGTGCCTAATGTAGAGACCCACACTATTAAGGAAATATGGTCCCCGTTCAAAGATCCTAGTTTTATCTTCAAGGTTAGAAAATATGACTATGAAGAAACCCTTTGGACCCAGTCTCAAATCCATCTCTCCCTTTAGTTACCAATTCTACTGTATCCAACGCTCCAATTCCTTCTTTGTCAGTGAAATTCCAATAAACTTACATACAAAAGCATGACCCCTCATGTGCTTCCTATTGTCTTCTAGACATCTTGCAGGAACGATAAATCTAGGGTTTTGAGGGGCCTTAGGCATACATTGACGTTGTAGCCCCATTTTTATCTCCCAAAATAGGCATTTGAGAGTAACCTAAGGATCCTCCTTTTGTACCAAATTTTCCTTCCCCTTGAAAATACCTTCTAGCAACAACATTCCAGAAGGAGGGATGACCCCATCCTGCCTTTAAATTCATGTTTAAAGAACCCCTATCCTCCAATTTTTTATTTTGTGTACTTTTGAACACAATATTCAAAGCGGGAGAACACCCAACCGAATTTTGTAACCGAGTAGTTTCAACACCGCCTCATCACCTTCATTGCCTCACCACAAATTATTTTTAATTTTAAATACATTACTAGTAAGCATTTAATGAAGGCTTATTATATCTACAAACTTGAACGAATTCTTTTCAGTTTATTAAGCAAATTGAATAATTATAAATTTATATTTATTAAATATTTAATTGAATATGTTATAGATTTATATTTATCAAATATCTAATTGAATAGGTTATAAATTCATGTGTTAGGTGCCTAATTGAATACTTTATAAATTTATATTTATTATAAATAAATTAATATACAACATTGCATTAAATAAAAAATATTATATATTATATATTAAGAATTTTGATTTTTGATTTTCAAATATTCTATTTAAAACAAATGAATTACATAAAATTAGAAATTATTTGATTTTTTTTTTAATTTATACAAAATAAATACCACATGTGAAAGTCCTGTTAACACCCAGGTTGTTCCCTTTGACTCTAAGGGAATACGGCCGGGTAACCACTAACCAATCTTTGGATTACAACTTCTAGCCAAACTGCAATCAGAGAGGGCTCTCTCTTTATGATTTATCTTTGTTTTTGAATGATCTTAGGCTAGCTATGAGTTCAGTTTTGTTTTAAGGTTTTAGTTGGGTGATAATTTCAGTCCAGGTTCTTATGCAATTTCCAAAGTGTTCTAGTCCATTGGGCTATGGAGTCAGTGGTCCTTAGGTCTTTGGTGTGCTGCTTTGATACTGTAGTGATGCTGCAGAGCTAGATTAGTGTCTGAGAACAACGTTTATATTTAGTGATTGAGTGGAGTGTATCCAGTTAATGCAAGACAATGAAGAATCTTGCAGTGAACTGCTGAAGAAACACAAAGGGAATACTATCCTAGAAGCAATTAAGAATTTCTAGGCAATATTCATACGTATAGAATCAATACAGACATGAGCAGTTAAGAATTCATGTGCATAGTAATCCCGAAGACAAAGCATTCATAGTAGTAAATTTTGAGTGCAAGGTGTAGTAAAACAAATCTTGTACTATTCTTTTCCTTTACTGCTAGCTTAGTGTAACATGATTATGATCTGACAAACATAAGAAAACAGGAACAAATTTTGAAGGAAAAAACTTGTTATTTCATCAGACAGCACGGGAATTCTGCATCAACACATCGAGCATCCTTCAGCCATCAAATATTTCAGGAAATCACTGAGCTCATCCAGCCCTTTGTATTAGATAAATCTGAAAGTGTACAATACAAGTGTTCTCATAGAGAAAATTACCAACCCCTTATGAGTTACTCAGGGGAGTTTATATACAAAATTTACATCAAAAATATCAACGAATGAGTTAATATCTCATTTATGATATGCTAATCTCCGGAATGCAGTAGCTGAAGGAGTGATTGCAGCAGTAATTCCTTAATGCTTCAGCTGTCAAAATAGTCAGAAGATATTTGGACTTTATGACTGTTAGAGTCGGTTGGAGATGCGCTGTTCAAAACTCGGCTAGCTGTCATCGTCTTACGTGATGAGTCACTTTTTAGATGCTTTTAAATGCTAACCCTTTTCCGCTGTTTGTCTTCTAGGGACCTGGAGCTGGCAGTGGCCGAATGACTGAAGCTACCGTGGCAAAATCTGGAGCATTGCCTGCCACCAATCCTCCTTAGGCATTTGATGTCTCCGTATCTTTATTAAGGTCTCATCGGCCTCTGTATACCGCCAAAAGTTAGGAGGAGTTTCAAACAGATGGTTTGCCTCATTTTCAATGAAGAATAGGCCTTCCAGTTTAGTGTACAAGCTCTGTCCTGTTGGTGGCCCTGTTTGCTCAGGAGTACTGCCAGATGCAGTGATTTGATTTTCAATATAAGTGACCATCCTGTTGGTAAATTGATCTCTGGTGATCAATCTCCCTGTGCTGCTTAATAGGCTGGGCAGTCCCCTTGCTTGCAGCATTCCCATTTTAAGTTTATACTCCTCCACCTCAGCCTGTATTTCATAGCATTTTCTCTCCACAGTTTGCACATAATTTCTGAGAGTTAGCACCTTTTTAGCTCTGAGGATGGCCTCTGTTCTATTGTTGATGCCAATGGCTACCAGCTCCTCTTTGTCCTGCCCGTTCAAAAAATCTATCAGTCTGTTTGCTTGCTCAGGTCTGTTTCCCAGCACTGTTTTGGCCCTCTGGATTTATGTCTGTGCTTGGCCAATCAAACCCATTTGCTCATGGATTGTCTTGATGGATTTCCATTGTTTGGTGATAGTTTGGCTAATCTTACCCCATAAAATTCTTTTTAAGTTGGCCATAGCACTTTCCAGATTTAGCTCCTTCTCCAGGGCCTTTATTTTGTCCTTTAGGGCCCTTATTTCTCTGGCCTGTTCTGCTACAGTTACGTTTGATTTGTCATACTTGGCATCCAGTTCTGCCAATTTTTCCTTGGCCTTTTTTATCTCATTTTCCTGGAGCTCCATTTCCTTGATGGCATTAGTTAATTCTTCTATGCTTGCACTGGCATCTGGGGCCGTTGTTGTTCCTGCTGCTTCTGATGTGGGGGCCACTGCTGCCCCTGTAGTTGTTGCTATTGTTGAAGTTGTTGGAGGAGCTTGGGATGTGGATTCTCCCTGTTTGTCTTGTAGTGCTCCTTCTAGCTCTTTCTCCAATTCCCTGATCCTCTGGTCTTGCTGCATTAGGAGGTCTAGTTGGTCCTTAGCCCGTTTTTCCTTTTGAAGTTCAGCTATTTGAGGGTGCTCTGTGGGCTGCAGCTTCAACCTCTTCTTCAGTGCATTCAGGTCATCATCTTTCTTCTTCATGAGGGCCTTCACACACTTTGGATCACTAGGATCGTGTCCAAGATCAATGATGATGTCCTCCAAAGATTTTATTCTGTTATCTTTGGCCAGAGAGGACATTCTCTCAAAATCCAACTGTGTGTTGGTATTCTTTAGGGACTCTTTTAGCTCATGGGCCATAGTTGCCCTCTCCACCAAGGTTGCGTAGACCATTTCTCCAGCTTGCTTGTGGAGTTCTATTTGGTCCATGGGATGGATGTCTTTGGCCAAGACCTCCACCCTTGTTTTCACAAAATCTGCAGCTGATGTAGGCTGAGATTTGTAGGCTTGAAATGACTAAATATCATTTTTTCTTCCTTAATGTCATATACAGACATTAATCTCTCTTGCTGGGCTAGTGTAGCATCTATAAATTTTTTGTATACCTCACCCCTCAGCAGCTCATTCTGAGCCTTTATTTCTTTGAAAGAAGCCTTGGTGCTTTTGGGCTTCTTGGTCTGCTGGGAAGAAGATGACACCTCCAAACCAAGCTGCAGGCCTCGCTCCTATTGGAATGAGCTGGTACCAGTGTGCTGGCTTGCTTCCCTGTCTTTCCTTGAACTGTCAAGGAATTCCTCAGTGATGTCTTCAACTTCTGGAGAGTCAGCCCTTTGCCTTTTGGCCTCTGGCTGATGGGAGGATCCACTAATAGGAGTGGACTCTTCTCTGTCTCTTTTAGTACCCCTCTCCTCATGTGCTGGGGTCTGCAAAATTGGTGCTATTAGTGGCTCAGTTTGTGGAGGAGGAGTTTGCTCTTGCTGCCGTTCTGTGAGCTCCTCTCTCTGCAGCTCATTTTGCTGTTCAGTTTGCTGCTCAGTTTGCTGCTGAGTTGAAGGGGCAGCCTTCTCTTTTACTGCTTCCTCTTCAGCACCCATTATTCCTTTTCCTTTGTCTAAGCCTGGTGCTGCTGTGGAAGATGCCTGTGTGGCTAGTGCAGTCCTTGAGGTTGAGGTCCCTTCTCCTGCTGAATGAGGCCGTTTGAAGGGTACCTGCTGCACAGAGTCTAGGTCAAGAGTCTTTTCTAATTCCTCGACATTCTTTATCATCATTTCTTCTTGAGTTAATTTGTCAGCTATAGAATCCTGTAGCCATTCCTGCTGGTTGGCATATTTTTCAATATGGGGATAACTGCAATGTTTAATGCCTATTAGCCTGTATTTCATTCTCCTAGTAGAAATGAAGCCTTCAGGGTCATAAGGGACCCACCGAAAACTGTATGATAGCTGGTATTTGTCTTTGAGGATCTGGTCAGCCTCTTCCGAACCTTCCTTTTTATTCATGATGAAAGGGCCCAGCTGATGTTTGAACTTGAGGTGGGCTTTCTTTTTGGAGCTGTGGAAGTGGGTAAGGTCAGACTGAATCAGCTGCCTATAATATTCAAGGGCAAATATCCTCATAGGCACATATTTTGGGAGCCTGAATGGACAAAGCTCACAGCCATACACTCTGATGACTGTATGATCCTCATATAGGTACCAATCACCTATTTTGGACTTCTTGGAAAGCTGCAAAGCTTTCTGTATTTCAGTTGATATTCTGGGAGGAGGAGCCCTCATCAACAAGCAGGAGACAGGGTATACAAACTGGTCAATAAACTCACAATAGGAATAGGGTGACATTTGGACCAGGTGATAAACAGATGTCCAGAAGATGACAGATCTTCTTTCCCCTCTATAATCCAGCTTTTTGATGTAGCATGGAAAAACCTGGGACTGATAATACATGAAAAGATGATAGATGTAAGAGGAGTATTTGAAGACACCCTGTCTGTCCACTTTGCTCAACTGATCATGAATTTTGTTAGCTATGAACTTAGCAAAGTTAAACTTGCGGGCAGGGGGCTGGCCTGGACTATAAACAGATAACAAAACCAGCATTGTTCCTTCCACATGCTCACTGGTTCTGTACCCCAGCACATAAGAGATCATATCTAGTAGTAGTCTGCCTGTTTCTGTAAAGGAGACATCCATATAGGGAGGTGGCCCTGCAGGCTGGCACTCAGGTTTCATGAATGTCCTGGTGACATTCTGAATCTCCTCACTAGTCATTTTGGCAGCAGCATCCAGCAGATAATTCATGGAAAAGGGAAATAGCAGCTCAGTCTGGTCAAAGTGGAGCATTTTATTAATGGATTCAGGATTGATGTGAAAGAGGATGCTCCCAGATGGAGACTTAATGGCTCTCTGCTGTACATCATAGTTTTCAGCACATAGGCGCACAATCTGAGGGAAAACATTGACAGAGGGGAGGCAGTAGTATGGTAGGTTTGACTCCCATATCCCATAGGTGTCCTTGCCATTCAAATAGTCTTCTCTCAACTGCCTGAAGGTCTGCATGAAGTCCCTGTTACCCACAAAGTCTTCAATAAGGGAGTCCCTGTCAACAAGAGGCAAGGCCTCCAGGTCTTTGTTGGGGGCATTTAAAGGAGTAACATTGAGAGCTGTGGGTGCAGGGGCAGCCATTGTATAATCTGATTGTGAATAATGTGATTGCAGTGGTTTGCAAGGCTCCTCAGAGTTCAGTAATAGCCTCAATGTTGTCAATGCTTGAACTTTTCTTCACAGTGAAAGAGGTCGGCTTGTTTCTGCAGGTTTCAGTAAATTCACAAGGGTTGTGAATTGTTAGGAATGCTCTGCAGAGGGTGTGCAGGATCTATCTTGGTTAATTTGCAGCTGGCCTATACTCGGCAAAAGGGAACAATGCCAAGCACCTTGAGAACAATTTTATGGTTTTAGGCGCGTGGGTCGACTGTTTCAATGCCGAATTATAATGCAGAGGCAATGTAGGTTACTTTAGTTGACTCTCAGGTAGCAGACAGAGTTGGATTTTAGGATTTTGACAAGTGTTCAATGGTGAATTAGCAGAGAAATGGCATGCATGGGGCAAAACATGAGATTCACGGTGAATACCTGGATAAACGCTCGACAAGCCTGCGGGCCGAACCGTGAATGCTTTGTGGTGGTTGATTTGATGAGTTGGCACGGTACAAATTCGAATTTTGCAGCTTGAGGGACAGTCTGGCGCGGAAGCAGCAGCAAGAGCTCAGTGTATTTTCGCTTGAAAATGACACAAAACGGCTATTTCGGGCCTTAATAACGGCAATTTTGGCAAAAATGGCTTATTGGCGCTTTTCCGCCAATGACGTCACGGCGGGCCCGGGTACGGAGGTGACATGGATGGTGAGGTGGAGGCCATCGTGGCTGGACATGTCGGCGGGCAGATGCGGTGGCAGGGGACGGCATGTGTGACGTCATAATGACGTGGGGGATGGCGTGTGGGAGGGGCGGTATCGGGATGGTGGTAAGCGGGTTCCCCGCACCGCCTTTGCTGATGAGTGGTATTGGGAGGGGGGGCTCCGAACAACCCCGGCGTTTGACACGCGTCCAGGGTACGGAGCGGGAAACCACTTTCCCCGGACGCTAAAGGTCGGCAGATCCGGGCCCAAGAATACCCGCCCACCGTTAGATCATGGGTGGCGGAAGATCAACGGCTGGCGGGCCCTCCGACGGATCGTGCAGGTTTGGGGGCCCCGCCGGCCTTAATTAAATATTTACAGCGGAAAACTATAGGAAAGGGGGTTTTCTGTTTTTTTCGGGATTTTCTTGGGTTTTTCAAGGGTTTTATAAGGATTTTATAAGGAAAAGAGGTTCAGGAGTGGGTTTAGCAGGGGGAAAAAGGTTTTTTAGTGGCGCTTTTGAGCAGAGGGGAGGTGAAGGCTTAGGGGAAAGGTTGTTGCTCCTAACCAGAGGTTAGAGCAGCCCCAAGACAAGGTTGACCATAGCCCCTGGTGGACTGGAGTCTCCCTAAACAACTTATTGGCTATAATGCCAAAGGGGGAATATGTATATAATGCTGGGATTTAGACACCATGGTGTTATAATACTAGGGAAAGGGTAAGATAGGGGATTTATATAATAAAATTAGTGGTTAATATTGATGAAATGAGTGGATGAGGGGGGGATATCACTAAGTTTATTTGAAACTCACTTAGTTTAGGGAGTAGATCAAAATGAAAAGAATCTTAGACAAGAAATGTGGCCTTTTAAAGGATGAATAACCTCCATGAAGCCATAAGTCCTTCCATGAATCTCAACTGATGAGGGGATGTTAGTAACAAATGGGAAAAGGGGAAGAGGGGAGGTTAGACATGCTTCTTTGCTTTGCTTTTCTCATCTTGACCATCAAGGTTAAATCTGAAATGAATATCACTTCTGCAACCTCATCTACTTACCCAGCTACTTGGCCTAGCATTTTTATTTCTTCTTGGAGGGTGCATTTAGACTTGCAGACCCTTTGTGTGCCTTTTCTTTTCCTTTGGCTTTTTCCTTTGATCATCTATCTAAGATTGCCCTTATTCCTTCCAAGGCCCCAGATTAAGCAGTTGGGAACTTTAATTCTCTACCTAGCTACTTGTCTGCCAAAATTAGACTGTTTGGACAGACTTCTTTCTCTATTCTACAACAGAAAATTTAAACATGGCATGGTCCAGGTTAGGCTGTTGGACCATCCATCAAAATTTGAGTAAACATGAACCTATTCACATACCTTGCTGTCTTGAAAATATGGGATCTTTGTACCATCAAAGCAGAGCATATTTGGCCCTTGAATTTGCCAATCATGAAATATGAAACCTATTGATATAGGTACCTAACAGTGGCTCCACATGGGGATGGTTTTTCTTCATGAAAGACCAAGAACAACAATTCAGAATGCCTTGGCTCTTTGACTTCTCTTTTAGTACAATTTGGGCTCTTTTCTTCTTTGAAACATCAAAATGTCAACTGTCACATTTACAAAACTTGCTGAAATACAGCCTTTGCTTTCTTCTGCAAAAATCCTTGAAATTAAGTTATTTACATGCTGAAAGGAACACTACATATAGTAAATTATGTACAAGGGATTCACTAGGCTATATTCATGGAAGGTAATCAAAATAGTGCTTCAGCATCCTGCCATTTATAGGACCTTCATCCATATCAGTTTCATCAAGGTTCTTAAGAAAGTATGTGTTGTTTCCTTGTACTGCTTGGATGATAAATGGTCCTCTCCAAAGGGAATCAAATTTTCCATGTTTACCTTTATCTTCCCTTCTTGAATCCCATTTGAGGACCTTGTTCCCTATAAAAAAGTCTTCAGCTTTGGTTCTTCTATCAAAAGCTTTCTTCAGCTTCTCTTGAAGGATTTGAACTCTGTTATAAACTTGGTCTCTGGTTTTCTGTAAACAGATAATTTGATTGACTCTCCTTTGCATATCATTGGGTTCAGCTTGACTTTCTTGCAGTAGTTTCATGACAGGAACCCCCAGCGAGGAAGGAAATCTGGCTTCTAGTCCATAAACTAACTCATATGGGCTGACCCCAATGGACCTTTTGGTTGTTAGCCTATCTTTCCATAAGGCATTCACAAGTTTCTTATGCCAATTCTTCTTGTTGTCTTCTAACTCTTTCTTTATAATGTTCACCAGGCTTTTATTTGATGATTCAGCTAGACCATTCCCTTGAGGGTAGTAAGCAGTGGAGTGGCCCAAAGTAATCTGAAATTTGTGGCAGAAGTTGACCATCTTCTTGGATCTAAAAGCAGCAGCATTGTCTATTATTATCTTGTTGGGACAGCCGAATCTAGACAGTATGTTGTTCTCCAAGAACTGAATAATTGTTGAATCATTTGCTTGTCTACATGGGATGGCCTCAACCCATTTGGTAAAGTAATCTGTGGCTGTGAGGATCCATCTATGTTGGTCTGAAGATGAAGGATGAATTTCTCCAATGAAATCAAAGCCCCATTGCTGAAAAGGTCTTTCTGTTGCAATAGGCCTCAAGGGAAGTGGCAGCAGCTTTCTTTTTCCCTCAAATATTTGACACTTATGGCATGAGGTAGTAAAATTCTTAACATCAGAGAACAGAGTGGGCCAATAGTAACCAGCCCTCAGTATTTTATCCACAGTGGACTTCCAATATAAGTGCCCACCACAATCACCTGCATGGAATTCTTCCTTGATCTTGTTAGTTTCATTTTCAATCAAGCAGTTTAGTAAGATACCCTCATGATTTTTCCAAAACAAATTGCCATTCATAACACAGAATCTTGAGGCTTTCATTTTCACAAACCTACATTTAGTTCTGGACAGTCCTGGGGGAGCACACAGGTTTTGTAACACATAACAGATATCAGAATACCAAGGGGATTGTTCAAAGGCTACATTGATCTTTGGAGTCGCCAGCTCCTGTTCACTGTCCAGTTGGTTGATGTCCAGGGCTTGGAAATTTGTTTCAGACATTAGTTTAGCCAAGCCCTGCCCTTTTATCAGTTTTGTAGGTTTTATTTCAATATCAAATTCCAAAATGTTAGCAATCCATTTTCCTCTTCTACCCTCTAAGTTTTCTTGAGTAAGTATGTCTTTCACAATTGGGCTTGGTACATAGGCTATGACATGGGAGTATAGGATGTATATCCTAAAGTCTTTGATAGCTTTGACCAAAGCATATGCTTGCTTTTCCATGATCTGGTATTTCAAGGGTGCATCTCTAAGAGCTTTACTAAAGAAAGCAATGGGTTTCTCATTTCCTTGGTCATCTTTCTGTAATAAAACATCAGCAATTGTGTGTTGGGAGGCAAAGGAAAATATGATGAATTCCCTATCAAATTGTGGATTTGTTAGAACTGGGGTTTGGGTAAGGGCCACCTTTATACCTTCAAATGCTTGACTTGCTTCTACTGACCATTTCACTTTTGAATCCTTTTTAAGCATGTTATTGAGTAACCTACTTAATTCGGCCAGATTTGGGATAAATCTCCTTAGGAAGTTGATTTTCCCCAAGAAGGCTTGTAATTCCTTCACATTTCTTAGATGGGGCATTTGTAGGATGGCTTGGATTCTGTCTGGATCAATTCTAATACCATCCTTTGAGATAATGTGACCCAACAGCTTACCTTCCTCCAATCCAAACAGGGATTTCTTGGGATTTAAGGAAATTCCATATTTTCTACAAGTTATGAATATTTGTCTTAGATGTTTCAAATGTTCTTGGTCAGATTTGGAAAAAGGAGTGAGGTCATCTAGATAAATGACAAGGAATTCATGAATCTCCTTCGCAAAAGCAATATCCATTGCTCTTTGGAATGTAGCCCCTGCATTTTTCAACCCAAAAGGCATTTTAACATATTTGAAAGTTCCCCATGGAGTTGTAAATGTTGTTTTGTCCTGATCATCAGGGTGAACTAAGATCTGGTTGAAACCTGAGAATCCATCAAGTAGAGAAATTCTGGAAGCCCCCACTACTCTCTGCAAAATGTGATCCATCTTGGGTAAGGGGTAATTGTCTTTCAAGGATACTTGATTCAAGTTCCTAAGGTCAACACAGAGCCTTATTTCACCAGTCTTCTTTCTTGTAGGGACTAAGTTAGAAATCCAATCAGAGAATCTGATTGGTGCTATGATTCCAGCTTTAAACATTTTCTGTACTTCTTGCTCCATTGCTGGGAGAAGCATAGGATTGATTCTCCTAAGCTTTTGTTTGAAGGGCTTTTGATCTGGCTTGAGGGGTATGGTGTGTTGAATCACAGAGGTGTCATAGGATTTTAAATCCTCATAACTCCAAGCAAAGACATCCTGAAATTCCTTGAAAAGATCAATGTATTTAGGCTTTTGATCAGGTGGTAAGGCAGCAGACAGTTTTATGATTTTGGGCTGTTCAGCAGTCCCAATGTTGCACTCTTCTATGGCAGTGTTGAGGGGCTGTATTTTTGGTTTACTGGGAACATCATTTGAATCAAACATATCTTCTAATGGAGCTAAACCAGTGGGAAGAAAATTGTCCTTTAATTGTATCACCTCAGCTTCATCATTAGCTATCTCTTCTTCATCATCAATTTGTTGGATTTCTAGTATGTTGTCTTTGTTAAAAATTGTGCGTTTTAACATTTGTTTAGCTGTATTGGGTGATATTGCTTTGTTGTCCTTTTCACACTGTATTTGTGATTGACTTGCTCTATCATGTATTTGTGATTGACTTGCTCTATCACTGTCAATCCTTGATCCTGAAAATTCCTGCTGCAGAGTCAAGAAGTTGTTTATTTGTATGTCATCATCAAATACCTGCCAATCCTTGACATTGTTTGGGACAGATGGTCTGTGCTTAATCTCAGCTGTGAAGCTGTGGTGGGGTTCAAAAGGTAGCTTGCATGTACTTGCAAATGTGGCCAAGCTATGAGCATGAAGGTTTTGAGTCCTAGGAATTTTAGTAATCTGAAATTCAGTGAATGATTTTAACAGTTCAGCAGCAGCAGACCTGTAGGACCTCAGTCTTTTGTCATTAGTGACAAAATTACCCTTGACTTGTTGGATAACTAGGTCTGAATCTCCTAGGATTGAAATTTTTATGGCTTGTAAGGACCTTACTAGTTTGAGACCTAGTAAAAGAGCCTCATATTCAGCCATGTTGTTAGTGCATCTGAAGTTCAATCTATAAGCTCTGCCCTCTGCATGACTGTTTTGTTTATTATGAATCCAGATTCCAGCCCCTGCCCCTAACTTGTTGACTGCTCCGTCAAACTCCATAAACCATAAGATTTCTTGTTGTAGGGGAGTTTTGATAACTTGTCTATGATCTAGGATTGAGAGTTGGAGTTCTGGTTTTTTATTTGGTTCATGTTTTAGGACAGTTTCATCACTTGTTTGGATCATCTTTACTTCTAGAGCAGCTGTTTGTTCACTACATCCCTGCTCTGGTTTTGGTGTCTTAGTTTCATCATTGTCTTTTAGACCTGAGTTGTTATTGAAGAGAATGTATGAATCTATATCAGAATGGACAACATCTATGGGAAAGTTTTGAGGTTTCTCTTCACTGCTGACCATATATTTCATGAGGGATTCTCTATATAGTCTCTTGGGTTGACCAAAGACTGTGATTGTGGCATATGACATGTCTAACTGTAAGGATCCTTGGAGTTTACCCCCCATGATCTTGACAACAGCATTCCCATATTTGGGTGGGATATCAGCAACTACAACATCCATCAGGATTGTTTTGTTTGGGTATTGGACAAGGGATACACACAAGTCTTTTATCAAACCTAAACACTTAACTTGGCTGGAGTCAAATGAAAATAGTTCCTTAT